>JANZXR010000170.1:33181434-33193817 GCA_027575705.1 Erythroxylum echinodendron | reverse complement strand
TCATTGTGTTGTGTCAAATGGTTATAAATAAAATGGGCCAATTTGAGTTATCAACTTTCTGTACTTTATGTTTCATCACTTAAAATGTGATGTGTTTTGTTTTCAGTTTAAGTAAACAAAATGTTTTGAAAAAGAAAAAGTAGGCCCGAGTTAATGATCATTGATAAGAGTATTCAAAAAAAAAAGTATACCGAGGTTCAAGTGTTAAGTGACGTGACACGCCACCCTTGCGGGGCACGGATCCGGATATCATCATCGATATCGGGTTCGAGTCCAGCGGAAGTGGGGTGTTACATTAAATATTTAGGATCTATTATCCAAAGCAACAAAAAGATTAATAAAGGCATGGTTCACCGGATCAAATCATGATGACTTAAATGGAGAAATTTATTAGGAGTTTTATGTAACAAGAAGATACCTCCCATGCTCAAAGGCAAATTCTATTGTTTAGCGATTAGGTCGGCCATGCTCTATGGAGCGAAATGTTGGGTCATTAAACAAGTACATAATTATAAGCTAATAGTGACAGAGATGATGATGCTTCATTGGACTTAGGTCGTTTGGACATATTAGGAGGAGACATTCAGACACTCCAGTAAGAAGATACGAGAGGATCGTACTCAGAGATTGTGAGGGAAAAAAAGAGAGACTTAAGAAGAATTGGAAGGGGGTGATCAAGATTGATATGACAATGTTGGAACTTATTAAGAACATGACCCGCAATAAAAAACTTTAGCGTACTAAGATTCAAATGAAGAATTTCTCGTAAATAGATTCTCGTAGTTTCCAAAAGTTTTTTTGTTCTTATAGTTATCATAAACTTGTAAATAAGTAGTACTTACTTCTTAGGAATTTAGGTCACTACAAAAAAATAGTGAATTAGAGACGGAAAATATCGACGGATATAAGAAATATTTTGTCGGTATACAACATTACCGACAGAATAAACTGACGTCCAAAAATGTCGGAGATTCAGCCGTAACTAAATTTACCGACGAAACGTTTCCTTACCATTGGTAATATTACCGACAGACAAAATAAACCATCGGTAAAATCAACCGAAAAGTTACCGACTGTCCGATATATTCCGTCGCCAAATTTACCGACTGGTGGCTTACTCCGTATGTAAATTTAGCGTCGGAATGTTTCTAATACGGTCGGAACCGTCGGTAAAGTTTTTTTATCTCGATTAGTAGTTGTTAATAATAATAATAATAATAATAATAATAATAATAATAATAATAGTAATAATAATCTTTTTCTTCTTCTTCATATTATTATTTTTATCATTTGTTATCTCTTTTTCTCTTTTTTTATGCATTTCGTTTGAAAATAGCCTCTCTACTAATTAAGAGTAGGACTACATACAATTGGACTTCTCAAAACTCTACTTATCAACGGAAATTTTGCTTGATGGTGTTGTCATTGTTGTATTGTCATCTCTAAGTAGGGTTGAAAATAGATCAAGTTAGACATAAACCCAAGACCTTTTTTAAACTTAAATTAATTTTTTAAAAATTCCTAAACTTAACCGAGTTTGAATAAACAAATTTAAAGCTGAATTTAAGCATGAGCTTAAGGTTAACAAAAAATAATTCCACTCATATTTAAAATTAATATGAATCAAAATTGTATTTAAATTTTTTTAATTTAAATCTAAATTCAATCAAAATTAAACTTGAATTTTGAATTTGATATTAAGATTATATCGAATCAAATCAAATTCAAAATTTTAATCTTAAAATTAAAAAAAATATTTTCAAAGCTAAAAGTTAATCGAGAATGCATGGTTAAAATCTTTTTTTTTCAAAATTTCATTTTTTTCTAATTGTTTTCTGAACCTAAAGCTTTATATTTTTTTTTTTGAAATTGTTATAAGAATTAAAATATATAATTAATCAAATAAGAACAGACAAATCAACCGTTTGGTTGATCCATCCATCCATCTAGATTCCACCCACTTGGTTGGTCCCGCTTTACAAACTCCACCAAAATTTCAAATATTTCCGCCTCTGCTCAACAATCTTAACCCCAAAATGCCTCTACCTCTTTTAGAAAACACCAATTTTACCCCCCAAAAAAAGATCATTTACATCTCTCTAGACTCTATAGCTGCAAAACCCTAACTCCCCGCGTCACATTTACGCTTTAAAAAACGAATGTCTTCCTCTCTCTCTACAAATTCAAATTTCGGATCTATCCAGATTTTCTCTTTCTAGTTCAATCCCAAAAAGGTTACACACTTTCTCTCTCTATCTCTGTGCGGGAATGAGGAGGAGAGGAGCAAAGAGAAAGAGGACTGAGAAGGATAAAGATGAATCCGAGAAACCTTCTACTTCTTCACAGCCTGTGAAAGCCCCTACTCGTGCTAAACGGGTCAAGGCTTCCAAACCCGAACCCGAGCCCGAGTATTTCGAGGATAAACGGAACTTGGTAATCGCTTACTCTTTTTTGCATCGTTGACTTTGGATTTTTTTTTTTTGAGGTTTGAGTTTGTGAAGTTTCGATTTTCTTTTTAATGGAGACTTGTTTGAACTCTGTGTTATGTAGGAGGATTTGTGGAAGGCAGCATTCCCTGTTGGGACGGAGGTTTTTTTCTATTTTAAGCTTTTAAATTCATGAATGTTAGTCTTTTATTTTTTGTGATTTTTTAAAATTTTTGTCGTGGCAGTGGGACCAATTAGACGCTGTTTATCAATTCAACTGGGACTTCACTAATCTAGAAGTGAGTTGCATGATTTGTCAGTTGATTTTACTTCTGTTCGTGGGTGTGTCTATTAATCTGATGGGGTAGTGGAAATGTGCGTATAATTATGGAATTCTTGAATTCACTGGGCAGAATGCTTTCGAGGAGGGAGGTGTTCTGCACGGGAAGAAAGTTTATCTGTTTGGTTGTACAGAACGTAAGTTGCTTTTGTTTTATGGTTGTGGTTGTTGGTGTGCATTGAATTCTTGGTGCTTACAATTCACGTAATGTTTTTGCAGCTCAATTGGTCCCTTTCAAGGGTGAAAACAAGTTAATATACATACCTGTGGTGGTTGCGGTAATTTTATGGATATTCTCTTGCAGTTGTACTTTACATTTCATTTCATTAAGTTTAGGTTTCATTTTAACTTGGTCAATAATTCAGGATTTTTTTTGGGGTGCTCACATTAAGCACAATTCACAATGCTACATTGATTCATGGTGCATATTGGATAAGTTTTGCATCTGCTTTTTAAACATAGTTCCGGAAGTGTTAGAGGTGAATGATTCTAAATGGGCTGTTTTTTTAGCACCGGATCTTTACACCCTCCCATCAATAGAGATTGTGTGGTAGCAGTTTCTTCATATGTAGTGCAGGAAAAGAAATTACACAATAATCAAATGCTTCTGCTTTTTTTTTTTTTTACAGGTTGACTCTCCTTTTCCACCATCTGATAAGATTGGAATCAACTCTGTTCAGAGGGAGGCTGAAGAGATAGTTCCGATGAAACAGATGAAAATGGATTGGATACCATATATTCCTCTGGAGAACAGGTTCCTAACTTCAGTCATATGTTTAAGTTTTCTGACTTCTTTCAGGCGTTGATTGTGTTTGGATTATTTGTTACTCATTCTGATATATTTAACCTTTCTACAGAGAGAGCCAAGTTGACAGACTAAAGCATCAAATTTTTATTCTTGGATGCACTCAGAGGAGGTACTGGTCTATCTTCCTTCCTACCTATGATTTTTAAAGTATAATGTTTCAGTTATTGTCTGCCAAATTGTCAATACTAACACTTTAAAAAGATAAAGTTGTAAGTTTTTAACTGATGGTTAACTGTTTATTGCTGATCTATAATTTGTCATATCTGTACATATCAATTTTGGAAGAAGTGGCTTCTTTGTTGTTCATACTTTTTTATCCTATTTTGAAAGATTAATCATGAAAAATTTTTGACTAACTGTTGTTGTTGGACATAACTAACCCAGAATATGGTTCTGCTTTATGATCTATTATCACAGCATTCATTAACATAAACAGTTTCATTTGCTTCATTTGTACATATCTTAATACATGTTCTTTGGAGGTAGCAATTTTGTCTTGTGCTGGGTCCTGTTTAACAAGAAACTACTGAGACAATGTGAATTGAGTGATGAAGATGATTCAAGCATTTGGAGGGTCATGGTTGTTTAATTCATAACTCTGTCAAACTTCTTAATGTGTATGTTCTGCAATTAACCTTTGAGCTCTTTCACACTCTCTTTGTGTACTTGTTTGGTGTTGTCTTTCCATTTCTTTGGTTGTTATAACCATGACTTTTTAGTTGCTTCGCTGCAATTGTGCATCGATCTTTGATTCTTTTGACGTATTACATTCTTTGGTTTGCAGAGCTGCTTTGAAGCATCTGAAGATAGACCGAGTTAAGAAATATGAGTACTGCCTGCCTTGTGAGTGCTTAAACAATTTCCAGATAACTATATAATTCCTTGTGAAATTTTTGTATATATTTAATTCGAAAATGGATGGAAAAAGAGATGTGAGTCTTGCTTAAACTGTTTTGACAATAGGGAAAATTGTGATTCATAATTTTTTTTGTCCAGACAAATTTAGTTTCTCAGTTTCTTCTTGAAGATTTTTAATGTTACAACTCATTCAGTATTGTAGATGCGTTATATATTGTAACAATAGATGATATTGTGATGTTCTTTCTTTTCACAGACTTATATCAGCCTTTAAAGGAAGATGAGCTTCTGCAAAGCACTGAAGTCCAGATAATATTTCCAGCTGAGCCAAAGCCAGTGAGTATGCATGCAAATAGAAAAGAATTTTTTGATACCAAAGTGTTTTGACGTGGAAGGGTTTTTGTTGAAATTGGTATAGAAAGACTCTTGAACACTGAAATGTTTTCTACTTGGCAAATTTGGGTGGTTGAATAAGTACACGAAATGCTTCATATAACTGGCAAGAGGGTATAATTCTACAAAACTGACCTTTTAAATTTCTTCTTATTGCAGGTTTTTTGCGAATTTGATTGGGAATTGGACGAACTTGAGGTATGTGGGGTATTCTGAATCTTCTTATCAGCCAGGGTGGATGCAAATGCTGTCTTTTAAAGCTTTATTGTAATTTAGATTTTTTTAATTGAATTAACCATCCAAGGCATGCAGAAGATAGCTGCACTTACCTTCCATCTATCATTAAGGTCCCTGATTATATGTTATGTAGGAGTTCACTGATAAGCTGATCCAAGAGGAGGAGTTATCTGAAGATCAAAAGGATGCTTTTAAGGTGGTCTCTGTGATATGTTCAACTCTTATAGGCAGCAAAGCTGTATAAACGTGCAGTTAATAACTGGATCTGATCTCTTTTAATTTGTTAGGACTTTGTTAAGGAGAAAGTTCGAGAGGCAAAGAAAGCTAATCGAGAGGTACTCTACATTGATACTTCTCTGTTGCTGTTATTTTTCCCCCTTACACTGACTTTTTTCATACATAGGCTAGGGAAGCCAGAAAAAAGGCCTTGGAAGAAATGAGCGAGGAGACCAAAAAAGCTTTTGAGAGTATGAGGTTTTACAAGTTTTATCCCAAGCAAACGCCAGATACACCTGATGTATCAAATGTCAAGGTAAAACATTGAGATTTGTCAGTTGACATGGATAATTTTGCATGAAAAGTATTTATATTTCTAAAGGAACTTAAATTATGTCCATGAATAATTTATGCCCCCTACAAATGAATTTTAAACTATTTTTTCAATATCTATAATAGCGGTCATGTAATCTGTCCTGAGAGAACCTGTGGGTCATGATTATTTATTTATCATCATAATTAAACAGCTACTAATCGGTTTGAGTTGCTTGATTTTCTGAAATTTGAACAAGTATTATGATGACCTACTTAATGATAAGTGTTCATTTCATTTTTTTAAATGAAACTGTTTAGGTCTAATATTATGTGGTCATCTTTGAATTTTCTTGATGCAAGCCGTACCTTATGGCATATAGTCTCTTCACTTTGACCTTCAAAATTCTGGTCTACTGGCTTTTGTTCCTTGTATCATCCGTTGTAGTGTCTGGTCTTGACTCTATAGAACATCATTTTAACTGATCAATGTATTATATAATATGATTCAAAGCTTTTGAAAATAAGTCATTCCCACGAGAAATGCTGTGTTTCGATATTAGGTGGTAAAATGTTGAGGTTACTCCAGGCTTAATGGTTCACGTTTTGCTTTATTCCGATAGGGTTTCAGTTATGGGTGTTCCAATGTTTTCTGAATCTCTTAAATGTGTTCTGCTGTAAATTTTTTCATTACCCCTCAGCTTTCCACAAAGGTACCTTTTGTTATTTGAGAACTCGTTTGTTTGACATTATGTAGAAAGAGATGAGACATCTTGAAATCTCAAAAAGTCATTATTGTTTTTGGGCTATTCTTGTTTGTAGGTGGAAGTCCGTTTTTAATCTGATTGGAATGGCCTTTTGTTTTAGTCTTTTGTCCTTTTTCCCATAAAGGGCTTATTTGATCAAAATCTTCTTCGCTTTTTATGTTTTTGATTTGTGCAGGCTCCATTCATAAACCGGTATTACGGAAAGGCTCACGAGGTTTTATGATTATTCTCCGACACCGCTTTGGCGTCGAACGAGTAAAATTTGAAGATCCATTACGAAATTGGGAGCATGCCTCTGGTGCCCTCTCTTATATAATCTTCATTTTTGCGTAGCTTTTGCAGCGGAAAGATGTACACTTGTAGCTTCAAAATACCTAGATGAAGGAAGAAATCAAGATGCTCAGTTAATTATAAAGAGGCGTTTGTAAGGTACATTTATCGAGTCTTTTATTTCCAATGTCTTTTTTATTGAGCTGCAAAGAGATTGCTTCTTTTGAGGCTCAGAGTTTATCAGTTTTCCTTCCTTTTAACAATTACTTGCATGTCATTGTACCTCATTAGATCTGTAATGATGGGAAGTTCCGTTCCTGAGACATTTTGAATAATAGAGAAGTAGCTTGGACTACATCAAGAAAAAAGCTTTCCATTGTTTTATGAGGAGTGACATATGATTGAGCAAGTCTAATATGGTTTTGTTGCCAATTTTGATAGTATAGTTGAATCATAATTCAAGGTTTGGTCATAGAATTACCATTATATTCTTCATATTATGTAGTCATTCTTTACCTACCGATTGAACAAAATTTTAAATGTAGTTAATACTTGTGAATTGTGCATAAATTGAGGCATATCAAATTTAATTTAATTGATTGGTAATTAAGAATGACAAATTAGCTTTGTCTGGTCAGTTTGATTTAAAGTTAACGGGTTAAATTTGATTAGATAAGCTTGAGTTAAGGTTGATTTGATCGGTTTGAGTTTTGTTTTAATTTACGTCAATCATAATAAATTAGTTAACATTTAACTTGGCTTGAAATTGATCGTTCAGATTGGGTTTGGAAATTTTTTTGAAACAAGGCCTCAGTAAGTTTGATAAAACTTGCTTGTGTGGACTTGCTCATGAAAATCATGTAATGCACGACAATTAGTCCCACATCTTCTCCACGTGTCAGAATTTTATAGCGAGTACATCAATTAAACTCTACTCGCTCATGCACTTCACACTTGATGTTGGACTTGCCCTCGTGTGGAAACAATACAAAGTTCGTGTACAAGAGATAGATGGATTCGTTTTTCCAGCGGCGGCACGGAATGATTCATTCAATGAGCATCTTAAAAACACTGTAGCGTTAACCTATCACCACGTGCATGTATGCTTCTTAATACAATTATATATATATACACACTATTTTGAAAATATGATAGAAAGAATTATATGATTCATTAAACATCGATTAAATAAAACTTAAAACTTTTGACTTATTGGTTAAATTTTGATATGATTTTTAAGATAATGGTTTTTGTTAAGAAACTCATTCGATTAAAAGGAATAATTTATAATATAGTAACTTATTTTTTGATTTTTAAATTATAATATAATAACTTGTTTTTTGATTTTTAAGTATTATCGATTATAAATAGAATATCTTATTTGTTTTTTAATTTTTTATTGGGAAACAAAAGAATTAACTTATTTCTTTTAGACAATATTTTAATTAGAATATGATCCAAACAATTTCTTAATTACTAAGTTATTAAAATAAATGTAAATTAATTATTTTATGTAAATAAATCTTACCTGGAAAATAAAGAAAAGGTTAAAATAAAATAGAATACTAAAAGGAGAATTAGAGTGTGGTCACTGGTCACAGCAAGTCAATAATCCGAGGAGGAAAACGTCGTGCCACGTCAGCATACAGTAAGATGTCAGAGTTAAGGACATGTGTCACTTGTTCATGATGAAGTACTCTCGACTGGCAGTGCACCACATGGTTGGCTATGGGTGGGTTCGTTAACTCTTGTCTGCAAGTGCTCATTCCATTTTGTTAAATAAATAAGAAAAATAAGTAATGCTAAGGATAAGCTTACCGCCGCCGGTTTCTTTGCTATTTGTTAAATTTAATTGGGCACGTATAAGTTTAAATAAAGTTTCATCCTAAACTTAATCGGTATTAAGAGGAGTAATTCATCAGGCTTATATGTATGTTCAAGATTATATATTCTTTCGATTTAGGATAAAGTCCCACTTATATTTTAACACGCTCCTCTCACTTGTGGGCTAATTTATAGCCCATCACGTGCCACAGTCTATCATAATGAGGTGGCGATGTGTAATTCAAGAGCAACCTGCTCTGATACTATATTAAATTTTATATGATTGGGCCTAAATAAACTGAACACATACAAGCCCAAATGAGATTCCATCCTAAAACCAATTGGTGATAAGTGTAGTAATTCACTAGGCTTATATGTATGCTCAAGGTCTTGTATTATTTCAATGTGAAACAATCTCCTACTTATATTTCAACACGCCCCTCTTATATGTGGGCTAATTTACAGCCCAACACTTGCCACAGTCTACCGTGATAAGGTAGTGACTAGTAACTCACGAGCAAGTAGAAACCTGCTCTGATACTATGTTAAATTTTATATGTTTTGGCCTAAATAAACTGAGCACATACAAGCTCAAATGAGATTCCATCCTAAAATCACTTGGTGATAAGAAGAGTAACTCACTAGGCTTATATATATGCTCAAGGCTATATATTCTTTCGATATAGTATAAAGTTCTACTTATATTTCATCACTATTTTCGGTTAGTAGGGACGCACATCTATGCGCCCCTTAGTTCTACCTGTTATTTCGTATTATCATTTGTTTAATTACTATTAATTTGCTCCATATATACTTACAGGTATTGCGTGATATTATGTGGCTTGATGTAATTTTGGTGGTGTAGAGAAATTATTTGGCTACTTGTGAACTTATATGATTACGTAATTTACTTGGTGAGATTGGGTTTGTTCAATTTAAACCAACGAACTTATGGTATGACAACAAAGCAGTCATTTATATTGCAAATAATCCTGTATTTTATGAGAGAACCAAACATATAGAAGTTGATTGTCATTTTACTCGAAAAAAACTAGAAGATGTATCAATCTCAACTCAGCATGTCAAAACAAGAAGCCAATTAGCTGATGTGTTCATCAAAGCATTACCGAAAAATCAGGTTAATTATATTTGTAACAAGCTGGGCATGATCAATATTTATGCCCCAATTTAAGGGGGAGTGTTACGGAATATAATAGTTAACATAGTCATAGGGATTATATAGTTAATGTAAATAACATAGTCGGGGATTTTAGCATGGTTATAGGGATTACCTTACTAGTTTAACCTATGTATTCTTGTAGTATCTTTCTAATAGAAATATACAGAAAACACCTTCTTCTCAAGAATAAACCTTGCAACTCTAAGAATACTGTTATTGTTGTTTACTGTCATCTAAGATGAGTAGTAATTCATATATTCGTTTATTGTTCTATACTAGTTTTAAACTATTTTCATCCAATTGCTTCACTTTGCAGGTTTTGGAGTTTCATGAAAAAAAGTGTTGTATAATATGCCATCTTTCTTGCAACCTGGCCACGCTTCTGGAGTTCTGCACCCGTGAGATCCCCCAAGCATTTATATGTGGAAGTGATACAAATCTACGGAGGCTTACTGATTTGATTGTCTTTAACAGATCTGCAGTGTAGTGTTTTTTAACCTATAGAAATCTAACATAATTCAAATACGTGATTTTGTTTTATATGCGTATAAAATGATCCTGGTTAACACGATCTAAATGATTCTGTTCTTGTTTATTTATTCTAACAGTTCTTAATAACATTACTTCAGCTGCAGATTCCAAGTTTTTTGACTTGTAAACTTCCTCCCTTGAAATTGATCATTCCTTTTCCTATAATCCCTCTCTCCCAATTTTCTCCTCACTGGACATGTTTCCAAAAAATTTTTATGAAACCATCGAAAACTGGAGATGTGTTGGCATCATAGAAGAATAACCCTAAGGGAGTTAGATACTCTGAATGGTGATACAAGGAAGTCTCTCTTTGGAATAACTTTGTCTTTGTTAACTTGAATTTTTCCTCTGCTTCCAAAGTTGGATGAACTAGAGAACCTTCTTTTGGTGATAATTATTCTTCTTGGGTATTTGACCTTTTAGTTAAAGTAAAATAGACGGCATATCCATTACTGGTTTCATACTTTATCACTATTGGCATTTAGTATGCAGATCACTTAAAAGACATGGTCAGTCAATGGAAAAAGTAGTACGATATTGGCTATTAAATTATCAATTTGTACTTATTTTGTACTTAATTATTTTTAATGTGGTAAAATTATTATTTAAAATTAATAGAATTGTCTTATAATTATTTACAGGTGATTTTTAATATTTTAGAGACGAAATTGAATCAAAAAGATGAAAAAAAATGAAGAAAATCTGAAATTCTAAATCTGACAGCAATTCAGTCATTAGACATGGCCACGTGCAAGGACGGGAACAGATTCTGCAGATTTTGTTTCAAAGTTTAAATTCGAAAATTTTCACAATCTTTAAAGATTAGACAGCTATCTTATCAACGGGATCTGCAACTTGAAGTGGGGATAATGATTATCTGTAAAAGATTATGAGAAGGAAAGAAAAGAGAGGGGAAAAGACATTAAAAAGGGAAAAAAGTGAAAAGTACATGTAAGTACTGTTCACGCAGCACTTTATGAGTTAGTTTTTAATTTTCTGCATTCTTTTCTTCTTCTTTCCTCGATAGTTATAGGAGTTTTTCATTTTCTGCATTAATTTTCCAAGTATTTTCAGATTTTCTAGGAAAACCAGGGATGGAAACATTATGTTTTATTATTTCTTTGTTGAATTTCACTTTCGTTATGAGTAACTAAATTTCTTTTCTTAGTTGAGGAAAGTCATGTTATCCGTTCTTATGTGTGGGATGTTTCAATAAAGTTTATGTTATTGATGAACATCGAATATCTTCCGATATACTCTTTTTAATTGAATTCATTGGTTTTTAAGTGCGCAACTAGAGATTAATGTGTTCAATCACTAGATTAACGAAATATGACGTTCAGTTTCGCTAATCACAAGTAGCAATTAGGATTGTCTTCTCTTTGTTAGAGTCGGAAAATTCTAAGGAGATATTCACTTGATTGATTGCATGTCGTACATGTATTTCGCTTGTTCATTGGTTCTCGGTTCATAAAGCTATTATTAAATTAAACCTACGATCGTATCTAGGTTGTTTTTTAATAAGAATGCTAGGATACATATTTCTAGTTATTACACTTAAGAGAAAATATTCTCAATGAATGTTTGTTAATGATTGCAATTTTATGTCGAGGATCCATATTAGCGTGATAACATCGGTAACCCGAAAACCAAGATTTTTCTATTAAATTTTTAGATCTAATTATTTCTTTTGATTTTTGATTTCTCTTATATTTTTTTCGTAAATTTTCGTGAATTAAAACCTCCCATTTTGTTATTTTATTTTCGTGTTAAATTCGCAAACCTTTACCGTTAAAAATTTCTCGTAAAAAAAATATCTACTTGTCATTACTACATTAATTTGTATTAACAAAAATTGGTTGTTTTTTAATTTAGTTACAGTCGATAGCAGCATCATTGACACCTCTTCTAGGCATCACATAAATTTGCTGGTGCAAGTGTAGAGACAAAAAAGTGGCAAAAAGAATGTGGTGGATGTTTTCGCAAGCATGGATTGTCGGAGGGAGATCATCTGTTCCCTCCCTCCTGTGCCCTCTGTGCCAAAATAATCTTACCCATCAAATTTGTTGCGACAAATGGCTAAGATGGTTTAGGCACAGAACAGCACAGGGTAGAGGGAACAGCAGATCTGCTTCCTGGATTGTCCTGGTACAGTGCACTGTGGATTTAAGTACCTCTTGGAGTACAACTGGGTTAGTTTTGTCAACTCCCATATGTGAAT
>JANZXR010000170.1:33147668-33159331 GCA_027575705.1 Erythroxylum echinodendron | reverse complement strand
AACGAATAAAGGAAGTGAAATCAACAAGAAGGTAACAAGGATGAAATGAAAATAAGAATAGGTTAATCAAATCAACAAGAAGGAATAATGGAAGCAAAATCAACAAGAAAGAATAAACAAGCAAAATCAGTAAGAAGGTAACAACGATGAAACAAAACTAATAATCCTTTTTAAACTAGAATAATAGTTAAAACTCTTTATACAATTCTAAAATGCTTTATAACCAAGCTGCACAATATATGCTATTTAGGTCTTAATGCACATTTTCACTTTCATTTTTCTTTATTTCTTTTCTTTTATTTTTATTTTCTCATCTCTCTCCTCTCTCTCTGATTTTATAAAAAAACAAGAGAAAAGCTAATGGAATAACTTTGATTGAAGAAGGACACACAAAATGGATGATGTGGATAGAAAGAATTGAATATGATGGACGACGAATGTCATAACCACAAATAAAAGAAAGGACAATAAATAGCATATGATTTTTAATAGCCAAAGCTTTGACACAAAATAATGCATACCCTAAGTTGGAAACAATGTAAAATTCGAATCATAAGGAATTAGGATCGTCTTCACATCAGGCAAGGAAACTTGATTATCACCAAATTTGTTGATTATAATCAAAGATATAAGGACTTTTATTGCTACAAGTTGCCTTGATAAGATCATATTAAGTTCTTATTAAAGAACAAAGAACAAATTTGAAGAAAATTCTCAAGCTACATTATGTATTGATAATCCACAAATTACATCAATAAGAAAACTTTTTATTAAAAATTGAATGTATATGTTTATTAATGGAGATAAATTTCCAACAAGCATGAAGCACATATTTCTAAATCCTTGTAATCATCTGCAACAAATAAAAAGTATAATAATTAAGGCAAATATCAAACACATGAAAATAGGTTTGGAAGGATTAATCGTTGAGATGTAAGGAGGTTGTTCAAGATGAATAAGATAATTGTCAAGATTGATTACTTTTTTGTATACACTATCCTCTTTTATTTCTCTATACTTGCTTGTCAACCATCATACACTCTTTTCCTTAAACTATTTCTTTATTCAAACCACCAATGATTCTAGTCAAAATCACCTTACAGTTCTCATCAAACTATTTAAATAAGTCCTTATAATAATGGTTAGTTGTGGATCCCTTATACATCACTCTCTTCATATTTTCTCATTACTGAATAGATCTCTCACTGTTCTTATTCTTATTGATAGTAAATTGATTCCACCTAATACTAACATAATATGTGCATTCAATTGTTATTAGTTTGACTTTCTGTTTCTTGAAATAATTATGACAATTAAACAAATGTTATACCTTTGTCTCCCATTCAAAGAATAGTTTAGGACCATTCTTCCTTTGAAAGGTAGAGATTTTCATCTTAGTACTAGCCAAGTTGCTATTTTGTTTTGAAACAACCTTTTTTACCCGTCGTAGAACTAGTCTCATCATAATAATAATCCTCCTCTTCCTCCTCCTCCTCAAATGTGTGTTTCCTAGAAAATTTAAGTCTAGATGGGAACTCTTAACTATCTAACCTGATGTGTAGAACTTTTAATTGGTCTAGAGTAGCTTTCATGAATAACTTGAGATCAAGTTCTACATTATCTTCATCACTATTTATGTGTATATCTTCAAAGAAAACATTATTAAAAATATTTTTTCTAAACTATCCATCCTTATGTTTAGAACCCTGAATTGGTTTTGGATTAAATCGATTTCGGATAGTTATCACGAACAACTTAAGGTCAAGTTTTGCATTATCTCCACTGCTACTCATATTTAATCTGCAAAGAAAATGTTAGTAATAAAGATTTGTTTTCCTCACAACTCCCCTATGTGTTTATACTCGAGATCACGTCACTTAATCACTTGTATTTCACTCAATTTTGATTTTTTTGATGATGTTCTCACTACTCTTGCCTTTTACCACTTAATTTCCCTGTACAAGCCCTTTAAGAAGAACTTTGTCACTATTCCTACTTAAACAACAAGCAATAATGGGGTTTACATCTTTGGTTGATGAAAATTATGATTAACAAGAAAGAACAAAGGACTTGAAATCAACAAGAAGATAACAAGGATGAAATGAAACTAAGAATATGTTAACAAAATCAACAAGAAGGAATAATGGAAGCAAAATCAACAAGACAGAGTAAACAAGCAAAATCCCCAAGAAGGCAACAGCGATGAAACAAAACTAATAATTGTGTTTAAACTAGAACAATAGTTAAAAAACTTTATAGAATGCTAAAACACTTTGTAACCAAGTTGCACAATATATGCTATTTAGGTTTTGATGTGCACTTTCATTTTTCATTTCATTTCATTTCTTTTATTTTTCTTTTCTCATCTCTCTCTCTATCTTTGATTTTATGTAAAAAAATATAAGAGAAAATTAAATAGAATAACTTTGATTGAAGAAGAGCACATAAAATGCATGTTGTGGACAGAAAGAATTGAATATGATGGACGGTGAATGACATAACCACAAATAAAAGAAAGGACAATAAACAACATATATATGATTTTCAATAGCCAAAGCTTTGACACAAAATAATGCACACCTTAAGTTTGAAACCACCTAAATTTCAAATCATAAGGAATTAGAACCTTGGGATCATCTTCAAATCAAGCAAGGAAACTTGATTATAACCAAATTCGATGATTAGAATCAGATATATAAGGACTTTTATTGCTACAAGTTGTCTTGATAAGATCATGTGAAGTTCTTATTAAAGAACAGAGAGAAAATTTGAAGAAAACTCTCAAACTAAATTTTGTATTGATAATCTACAAATTACATTAATAAGACAACTTTCTATAGGCATAGAATCTGTAAGAACTAGAATCCTAGAAGGGAAAGAAAACTAAAGTCCTAAAAAAACATTCCTTATCAAGTGTAATAAGGATTAAAACTGCAACTGCTAACGATACTTTAATTAGGACTTTAGGAATCGTATTTCAATTTAGATTTTTAATGTCATAAGAAATCCTATTCATATCATAATTTAACCTCATAACAAGTTGTAACTCAAATAAGAAAGTAAAAAATAACTACGAAACAATATTAACACACTTTTAGCTTTATAACTAAGGTATAGCCTAATTATAATAAAATATGTTTGATAACAACAAATGAACTAAAGCCCTTAAATACACCTTAACTACATGAATCAAGCTTCGTTGAACTCAAAACATGCGGACCAAGTTGTTATTCGTTCTCTAAGCCTTATTCTTTATATATTACGCATATTTCATCTTTAGCAATCTCTAGACAAAGTGATCAATCTTGGTAATGCATTGGATTTATCTTAAACACATCTTTTTGTTACATCTCCGTAGTTAATCCTTTTCATGCTATCTTTATGTATTTGGTTTATCCTAAGCCATGAGTAATCAACAGCTCCTAATAAAGTTTTTTTTTGATTCCACAACGAAAGATGAGGGGAGACTCTAAATTCTAGACTGGCTCTTGATGAGAATATCAAGTGTTTGAGGATGAGAGAATGTAAGATCTCGTATAGGAGGTGAGTATCACAGTCCCACATTGAAAGCTTTAATAAATTTATGAAACAGGTTACTAATAAACTTGTTAACTAATTATTTTTGGGCTTGTAATTCTCCTAGGCCATAATTAAAATTACTACAGAGTCACTTTAGACTTGGGATGTTACAAATAGTATAAAATAAATTAAAGTATGTATATAACGTCTTAAATATAGATTGGTTTAATATTAATTTTAATTCAAATTTAAGAGAATTATAAATTAAAAAATAATAAGTTAAAACATTTTATTAATAATCTTTTATTTGAGATTATGAAGTGTTTCATTTCTTCACTCCTTTCTCATATAATATTGCAATATATACATATCTTCAATCTGAGTTTTTTACAATCTCTTTTCCTTAAATCTTTGATAATTTCATCAAAAACTCAATTCACAATCTAAATTCACTCTTCATCTTTCAATGCAGAATTAGACCAGAAACCTACTAGGAGCTGCTAACTCATGGTTGTTCCTTATTACCATCACTCCTTCTTACTCTTTTCACCCCCGATTCAATATTGTACTAACATAAGTTTGCTCTAACGTTATTTATAATGCCACAAATATAGATTGATTTATTAAGAACTTTAAGTCAGATTTAAGAAAATTATAAGCTTGAAAATAGTTAATTAGAAAATTGATTAGTAATTTTTTATAAATTATAAAAACTTTCCCCTTTTTACTCCTTTCTGTTGTGATATGTGATACCCATTTTTTGTATATCTATATAAAATTATTTATTTACATACATAAATAAAAGTATCATTTCACCTATTTATTGTAAGAATATCATTTCTTTTTGTTTACAAGGGAGAATCATAACAAAACAAAACCCAGCGCTTTACACGTTAATTCAGGGGAATGTAAACCCTGATCAATCTTGAAGCAGGATTTCCATAACCTCAATGGGTGGAGAATGAAAAATGTAATCCCAGGGTCAAAAGACGTAGCCATTGTAGCTAAACTGTTGGCACAACATTTTCCTTCTCTCAGAATATGTTTAAACCGAAGGTCCCAATTTCTTTGCAATAGTTATCGAATTGCCATCATTAAAGAGTTTTTGTAGCCATGCATGTGTACGGAGGAAGATAGAATATTGATGATCTCCAGGGAGTTGACCTTGACTTTTACATGTCTATACCCCAATTTCCAAACCTGTGTGTACTCCCTACAGTTCAGCAACCAACACCGAACACCATCCAATGTTTTGAACAAAACCTCCCAGCCAGTTTCTGGTGTAATCACGGAGTAATGTCCCTGCCATCGCTATACTCTTAGAGAACTGGCACCGTCAAAGTTTAACCGAACTCAACTTGCTGTCGAATTTGACCAGCCAATGTTGTGTGTGAAAGTTATCTCCTGAGCATAGTTAGCACGATTTGCGATTAAATTAGCCTTTGCTATCCTCTTCACATATGTAATCATACATTCGACACTTGTCGTTGGCCACTGGAAAGTAATCTCAAAATTGCATTTGTTCCGCCAATACCATAAGAACCAACAACCTACGCCATAGATTATAAACCACTCAAAGGTCATCACCTGGCGCTGTGTGTGAAGGTTCGTCAACAGCCACGAATCAATATCTTGTCTAAAGAATTCAGTGTTTATTACCTTAGGTGGGAATTGGTTCTAGAAAGTTCTCACCCTAATGCAGTCTCGCACTACATGTAATACCGTCTCTATTTCTCCACAAAAATGGCATCTATTGTCAACAACCAAGTGACGGATAATCCGTTGGTTGTTTGTCAACAACTTTTCGTTGGCTAGCAACCAGAGAAACGATTTAATTCTCTGAGGTCTAGGCCATTTCTATATCGGTGTCCAAATCCTACTACTCCCTGATAATCCAACATTTTCAATGAGATTATACGTTGATGCTATAGTAAATACTTCGTTGTGGGTCAGCCCCCATATCACACAATCCTCTCCTTAATCCCTGCTATAGTTATACAAAGCGAAATAGGGAGATATCTTTGGAATTTGTCCCAACACCACCCACCATTCTCATCCACGTATTCGTATAACTTGACATGCAACAGCTCCTCAGGCATGTGCATGGTGATGTATTGAAATTAGGGTCCCCACCATCCACCTAATTATCAAGCCAGAACCGGATCACTTCGCCATTTCCCACCTCCCATTTCGAACCTTTACGAATGAAACTCCAAGTGGCAACTATACCCATCCAAATAGATGAAGATCTATTCTTGTTTAATTTAAGTGGATTCGTTACTTCTTCAAAGCGGTTCTTGGCTCGGAGAAGTTTTACCCAGTACTTTTCTAAATTCTTCAGTAAGCATAGCATCATTAGTAGCTCGGATTCGACGAATTCCAAGTCCGCCTGCACTTTTTGGTTTGCAGATTATACCCCACTCCATTAAATTGACCTCCCTCTGTCCTTTTGTAGTACCCAAATGAAGTTCCGCATAATTTTCTCCAATTCATCACATAACTGTCGAGGTAGTCTTACCGTTTGCATTATGTATATGGGTAAAGAAGCTAGCACCGATTGAGTTAACGTAACTCTACAGCTAGTGACAAACAACGAGCACCCCATCCAGCAAGTTTTTTCTGAACGTTATCCAGGATATATCGATAATGTCGCCTAGTAGATCGTTCATGGAGTAATGGTACCCCAAGGTATTTGCAAAGATTTTCCGTGTGCTTGAAGCCGAGCATGTGGCTTAGCACAATTTATCTATTGACCGGAGGCCCTACAAATTGTCTATAAAACTGTGACTATATGTTGAACTTGATCTTAGAATACCTCTGCAAACAGGATCAGGTTATCGGCAAAGAAGAGGTGGGAAATGTGTGGGCCTCCTCGGCTGAGTACCGCCGGCTTCCATGCCTCCTTTGACACCTTGGAATTGATCAAATGACCTAGGCGCTCTATGAAACAAAGAGGTACGGGGACAAACGGTCCCCTTACCTGAGATCCCTGTATTGGATAAACACATCGGACAGCTCGCTGTTCCAACATATTTTCACAAAGGTTGAGGTAACATACTGCATAATTAGACCCACCATAGTAGGTGGCACCATTTCCTGAAGAGTATGAAGAAGGAAATCCCATCTGAGCCAGTCGTACACCTTGTCCAAGTCTACTTTTATGGCTAGCATTCCTGTTTTTTTCTTTTTTTCCTTCATTGAGTGGATAACCTCTTGAGCAATAATGATATTATCCGTAATAAGCTGCTCGGGAATAAAACTGCATTGATTAGCTATCACTAGTTTGTCCAGATGAGGCGATAGCCTTTTTACTAAAACCTTAATGATAGCTTTGTAAATCATTGAACATAAGCTAATTGGTCTGAATTGGGAAATTGACACTGGTGAAGGCACTTTAAGAATCAGGACTAGTATGGTTTGGTTCAAGGTCGCTTCATATTTTTCAAGCCTAAAGACCGATTGTATATAAGGCACCACTGCTGGAACAACCACATGCCATTATTTTTGAAAGAATAAAGCTTGGAAACCATTGAAACCAGGTGCTTTGTTGGGAGCAAATTCAAATATCTCTACCCTGATTTCATCAATCTGGATAGGATTCTCTAGTTCAACTAGGCTCTCTTTGGATAATCTAGGAAAGTGACCAGTGATGGGAAACTTGTTAACTTTTGTATTATCCTTCGAGTATAGTGATTGAAAGTAGTCTTTCATAAATTCTCTTAGTCTAATGGGTGTGAGATGAGGTTCCCGGCATTGTCTTTCAGTGTAGCCATTGAGATTTTTTTCCTCTTCGCCTTAGTGACCAGGTGATAATATTTTGTATTGTGATCTCCTTGGGATAACCACTCACAGAGTTTCCAAGGTTCATTGAATACCTGCCAATCTTGCGAGTAGTCGTTTCTTACTGTGAAAAATATTGCCGAAAGTAGCCTTATTCTACTCAGTAAGTTTCTCAGCCAACTCAGTTAGCAAACTACTAAGATTATCCCTATCCGGCCTCCAATTATGTTCAATAAACTTAGGGAAGTCTTGATTTGCCAACCAGGCTGATTGAAACCTGAAAGGTCTTGGGGCGTTGGTTCTTGGTTGGCTTCAATCGAGTTGGACTAGCAGCAGTCTACGGTCTGAGCTGAGGCAAGGAAGATGACAGACCTATGTATCTGTAAAATCATCCAACTAGGAAGAGTTACACAACACTCTATCTAACCGGGCCTGTATCATCCATCGATGCCACATGAATTTTGAACTAGTGAATCCCAAATCATAGAGACAGCAAGTACGTACACATTCCTTGAAAGCTCAGCTTACTACTGTCACAGTACTGGAACCTCCACATTTGTTGCCCACATCTAGCTTTGTATTAAAATCGCCACCTAATAACCAAGCATCAAGTGTGACTCGCGCTAGCCTTTTGAGGTTCGTCCATAGATAGTTTCAAAGAGTAGGTTGGGGGCTTGCGTAGACTGCGATGAAGAAAAATTCTTTTCTCCCATGTGAAATGTGCGTATGAATGAATTGTCTATGGGCAGCAAGTATTTGAACTTTAACCTCAACTTGCCATAATAACCATAGACCCCCTACGTATCTCTGAGCTTCCACTCGAAAAGACACATCCATTCCTTGAATTTGTGTAATGGCGCCTTGAGCTCTATTTCCACTGATTCTAGTCTTGATGAGGACTACCAGCCTTGGTTTATATGTCTGGAGGAAATTCTTAAGGATAGGCTGAAATTTATCACTACCGGCCCCTTGACAGTTCTATATGAAAATTATCATAATGACTATTATACTTTTGGTAAGGGAGCACGCCTACTGCAAGTCATTCCTGTTGAGATCTAGATTCTCGCCAACATTGCTACAGCCCGGAGTCTGTGGAACCATCTCCTCTACTACATGTTGATCTCCAAGGTCATCGTCCATTTTGGTGGCTTCTGGATGTTGCTCGGTTAGGGATGGAGGGTCAGGCGATTCATATGTGGGTTGAAAGTAATTGACATCGGAACTCCTATGTGCATTGCCCTCTATCCCTTCCAAGCCTTCCCCGCAGTCCATTTCTGCCACATCCCCTATCCTTACAGAAGCTAGTGCATAGACGATCTCTTTGTGCGAATCAATAGTAATTACTGTGTGGTTCCCTTTTTGTCCTTGCATGGATTGAAGTTTCATTTCCGGGTCCATGTTTGATCCCTTGTCCAGTCTAGTGGTGCTAAGATCCATAACATGTGTGTCGGTTCGCTCTACGTAATTCCCTTTGTTGATAATCTTTTTGTTACTGTTGGGCCTAGCAGAAGTTGAGGCCTTACCAATGGGGTGACTTATAGCCTTATTGATTAGTTGTCCTAAGTCTAAGAGCTATCCTAGATGTGCTGGCCTATGATTGCTTCTCGAGCCGTGTGAGGGTGCAGGAGGGAGTCCCCGATGTGCATTTCGTGCGAGGATGGAGAATCGAGATCTTCTTTCCCCAGCCAAACTTCCTGACTCCCGGACATTTCGCTGTTCTGACTCCCTGGGTTTGTTCTGTCTAATCATTCGTTTCACTTGTATCCATGGGCTGTACTCCTCCTGTACAGTGTTGAGCTCAACTCCAACAATTGCCAGAGGAGTAGCTTTGTTCACCGTTTGATCTCTGTCAGTCTGATGTGCTTGTTATGGCTCAACTTGAGTAGGATTAACTATAGCCGGACAAGAGAGGGGATCATGTTATAGTAATAATCTTTATGAAGGCAGCAACTCATGCATGCATTTTATACATGACAATATTCACGTAAAACACATGCATATATATCAACGGAAGCGTAATAAAAATACAATATACCTCCAGCCATTGCCTTATCACCAGTCGATCTGCAAAAAACTTGGAGAAGTTTGGAGCTTCTATCCTCTTCCTTAGCTCAACCGATAGTGTGCTCTTTTGCTTGGGTGAGGATAGGGACCGAACCTTAGATGATTATATCCAACTCTCTCTAGCCATCATAGAGACAAAATCATGAAGAGTTGGTTGGGCGACAGAAGTATGTGGAGTGCTTATGGGTCATGAGTATATGGACCATCTAAAGGTGAGTTTGTCGGGGACCATCAAATGTGAGTTTGTCGGGTAATTAAGATAAACTCTTAAATTCTCCCACTTGGTCCATATACCCCAAAACCACCACATATAACAAGAAAGCAAATATATGAATCATGACGATAGGTCCTCTTATCGTAAGTATTATCTTCCATATATTACATATACAAAATTTCTCATTATTAGCCCTTCAACTTAATGAATGAACCATATGTTTATTCTAGGTCCAACTTAAACGAAATTTCTCAAAGTCAATCAAAATATGTGTGCACAAAATTTATGAGAAAATATCAAACTAAATAAGAGTTCCATTGAATCAACAAATGTACAACAAAATCACAGTGTGGGACTAAGTCCCATGTGCACTGCGTGATCCTTAAATTGCTTAAGTGGCATGCCTTTAGTTAAAGGATCCGCAATCATCAAATTAGTGCTAATGTGCTTAATGACAACTTTCTTTTCCTTAACATGTTCTCTTATGGCTAAATACTTAATGTCGATATGCTTACTTCGACTTCCATTCTTGTTATTTTTAGCCATAAAGACCGTAGCGGAGTTGTCACAATACAATTTTAATGGCTCAGAAATTGAATCAACAACTCTAAGCCCAGATATGAAACTCTTCAACCATACATCGTGCGAGGTGGCCTCAAAATATGACACGAACTCAGCCTCTATAATGGAAGTAGCAATCAGGGTTTGCTTGGCACTTCTCCAAGATGCAGCTCCACCAGCTAGCATGAAAATATAACCAGATGTTGATTTTCTGGAATTAATGCGGCCAGTAAAGTCTGAATCGGATATATCCAACTACTTCCAAGTTGTCAGTTCGTCTGTATAAAAACATGTAGTCCTTTGTGCCCTGAAGATATCTCATAACCTTCTTTGCAGCTTTCTAGTGGTCAATACCTGGATTATTCTCATATCTTCCTAACATTCTAATAGCATATGCAATGTCAGTTTGGGTGCAGACCTGAGCATACATAAGGCTTCCTATAGCTGAAGCATATGGAATGTTCTTCATGTGTTCCCGCTCAAAGTCATTCTTCGGGCACTGATTCACATTGAATCTATCACCCTTGACTATGGATGTTACACTTGGTGCACAATCTTTCATGCAAAATCTCTCTAAAATTTTGTTGATATAGGTCTCTTGAGACAAACTCAAAATGTCTTGAGATCTTTCTCTATGGATCTTAATGCTAATGACATAAGATGCCTCACTCATATCTTTCATATTAAAATTCTTTGAGAGAAATTGTTTCACCTCATTTAGAAAATCCTTATCATTAGTCGCAAGCAAAATGTCATCCACGTATAACACAAGAAAACAAGTCTTAATCCCACTAACCTTCTAGTATAAACACTGGTTCATTATATTTTCTTCAAAATCGAATGAAGTGATAATCTCATGAAATTTTAAATGCCACTGTCGGGAGGCTTGTTTTAACCCATATATGGATTTATTAAGCTTCCAGACTAAACGCTCACTATCACTAGAGGAGAATCCTTCAGGTTGTTTCATATAAACCTCTTCCTCTAGTTCACCATTGAGGAACGCCGTTTTCATATCCATTTGATGTAACTCAAGATCAAAATGAGCTACTAATGTCATGATTACACGAAGAGAATCTTTCTTAGATAGAGGAGAAAATGTCTCTGTGTAATCGATTCCTTCCCTTTGAGCGAATCCTTTGGCAACAAGTCTTGCCTTATGTCTCTCGATGTTGCATCGTGAGTCTTTCTTTTTCTTAAAAACCCATCCACATCCAATGGTTTTCACACCATTGGGCAACTTAACGAGATCCCATACTTGATTAGATGCTATAGAATCCAGCTCAATCCTTCATAGCATTGTCCCACAAGTCCGATTCCTTAGAACTCATGGCTTGCGAAAACATTTCAGGATCATTTTCAGCTCCAACGTTGTAATCTGGCTCTTATAGATATACTATGTAATCACTAGGTATTACTGACCTTCTAACCCTAGTGGATCTCCTTACTGTTGTATTATCATCCTCACGAGGAACTTGTTGCTCAACCTGTTGTTCAACTGGTTGCTCAACAATTTCTGGTTGTT
>JANZXR010000170.1:33105618-33147568 GCA_027575705.1 Erythroxylum echinodendron | reverse complement strand
TAAATTAATTTTGCATGTACAATAAGCACAAACTTATACATACAAAAATCATGCACAAATTATTTAAATTAATTTTTACATGTATAATAATCACAAATTCATACATACAAAATAATGTACAAATTATTTTACTTATAATAATCACAAATTTATACATACAAAATAATGTACAATTCTTTTAATCAATTTGCATGTATATACAAAATAAATGTACAAAATATTTCATTTAATTTGCATGTAATTTGTGCAAACAAGAAATAATTATAAAATGCATACAATATAAGAAATATTAATTTTTAATACCCAAAATGATTTTATCATTAAAATCATAACATAATGGGTTAGGTCATAATTAACTCAATTAATTATTAATATTAACATAATTAATATTAATAAATTAAAAAAAGAAAAATGAAAGTCGGGGTCGTCTTCAATCTCCAGCTAAGTCGGGTGTGACCCGGCTGGAGCAGATGGAGCCCTGACGCTCCATACCAGTGGAGGACGCAGGAGCTTAAGCAAAAGCTGGCGACGGGACAAGGACGACCAAGCGACGCGAGCGAGATGTCGCAAGGCTAACCATGCAATGCTCAAAAAACGCGACGTCCGAAGTCTCACGTACGGTCGTCGTCCCTCCTCCTCCTTCATGGTCTAGACAACGTCGCATGCTCCATGGAGCACAAGGACACGACTATCAAGTCCATCGCATGTCAAAAACACGTCGAAAAAAATTCAACCAATCCAACTCATATTTTCAGCAGAAAACTCAAAGCAGAGTATAACAGAGACATGTTTTTTGGTGGTTGCTAAAGCAAGACAGAGGCAGTAATGTCTCTGATACCAACAATAATTAATAATAATCTTTATGAAGGCAGAAACTCATGCATGCATTTTATACATGACAATATTCACGTAAAACACATGCATATACATTAACGAAAGCGTAATAAAAACATGATATATCTCCAGCCATTGCCTTATAACCAGCCGATCTGCAAAAAACTTAGAGAAGTTTGGAGCTTTTATCCTCTTCCTTAGCTCAACCGATAGTGTGTTCTTTTGCTTGGGTGAAGATAGGGACCAAAACTTAGATGATTATATATAACTCTCTCTAACCATCACAAAGACAAAATCATGAAAAGTTGGTTGGACAACAGAAGTATGTGGAGTTGTTACGGGTCATGAGTATATAGACCATCTAAAGGTGAGTTTGTCGGGAACCATCAAAAATGAATTTGTCGGGTCGTTAAGATAAACTCTTACACGTCCCACAATACCACGGGAGGTGCATATTGGCGGTAGTCCTTCATAGGCTACTTTGATTTCCTCCCCACCCACGTAAACTCTAGAGCGAAGAGGGACACTGATGTCGATTTCCACCACTATCCTTGCGAACTTTCCTCGCTGTGAAAGTTTCGTAGCTTCATCTATCTTGATAGTATGTCCCACGAGGTTCCCCAATGTGGTTAAGATCATCGGATGGTATCTAGAGATAGGCAACTACGGGAAGCGAATCCAAACCACTGCCCTGGTAATTTTTCCTTGTGATGGTCGGAAACTTGGGTTCCATCTTTAGACGGACAGAACATTGCCCAAGGTTATCCATGGTCCTTCTGTTAAGGCATGAAGAAAGTCGGCTTTCTCTATGAAGTTTACAAGAGGAAGTATTCATAATCCAAATCCACAATTTTTATTGGCCCCTGTGGTTTCCACAACAGGTTTTCATACGATCACATAACATCTTGTATCCAATTTTTCTGCCCAGCAGTTTGACGACTACCGCTTGGTCCCATTGCTTATCCAGACGTTGTTTGAATGTGGGAGAAAGTTCAATCCCATTTCCGACTGCCCCGTTTGCCAGTGTGATGTCACCTTCTTCGAAGTCCACTGGTTCCTCTGTTCCTCCTCTGCCCCTCCAACTATAGCTCCGGTGACCACTGAACTGTAACTTATTTTCGGTTCCAATTGTGGTGTGTCTTCCTCCCTGGTACGTATACGCGCCTTGCTTACCTGATGACCCTCTTGAGCGATGCACTCGGAGTCCCCCTGCTCAGCTTAAGATCGTTTGGATGTGTCTTTTGTGCTCTCGTCTCTCATCTTTGTGGATTGTTAAGTCACAGGTTGTTAGGACGGAAATTTTGCTTCTTATTTAGATGATCCTATTTTCTTGCCTTCAATTTGTAAGAATATCATTTTATTGCATAAGTGGAGGGAGATTACAAGGAATGCATGATAACAACTTCCCAACTGTTGGGACTAATCAAGTCTTACATATATATAGAAAAGTAGTGATCACCATGCCCATCTTTTGGCAAACGCAACTTTAAGTCCACGCTTCATGTGTAGAATAATGGAAACACTAGGACTGATAACTTGCTCTTCGACGACACGAACATCGTAATTGTAGATAATGGCAGCTGCAGCTGCTTTCATTTGAATGAAAGCCATCTCCTTCCCAAGGCAAGTTCTTGGCCCTGCATTGAAAGCGAAGAACTTGTGGGATGGCTCGTGTTTAATACCTCCTGTCTGTGTAATCCATCTTTCAGGCTTAAATTCTAAGCAGTCATCTCCCCATATTGAACGCATCCTTCCCATTGAGTACATATTGATGAAAATCTTCATTTTTGGATTGACACGGTGACCGCTGGGAAGAATGTCATCTCTAAGTGGAGACTTGTGTTGAAAGGGTACTGGAGGGTAAAGCCTCAGTGATTCGCATAATGCTGCATGCAAATAAACCTTGTTTCTCAGTTCTTTTATGTCAAATAGACGCACTTTGTGGTCAAGATTATTTACATCTGCAGGTAGAGCTCCTTCCAGCTCCTCCCTGATCTTAGCCTGAACTTCAGGATTTTTTGAGAGAAGCCAGAAAAACCACGTCAGAGTTGTTGCTGACGTATCTCTTCCAGCAATCAGGAAGGATAAGATAGTGTCTCTCAGGAATTTATCGTCAGGTTCCTTATTTCCTGGTGCACTCGCACCAGTCATATATGAGGTTAACACGTCAGCACTTTTTCCATCTTTTTCTGTTACCAGTTTTGTTCCTTGTCTGAGTTGTTCCTTCTTTGCTGATATGATATCAGCTACAATATGATCGATGGCCTTCCAGGCTTCTCTGAGTTTCTTCTCTTCTCCAATACCTAGCCATCTTTGCAGTTTCCAGATGGTCTTGGGAGAAGCATGTCGATATAGTATTGCTTCCCCTACGTTGTCCAACGCCTTGGACAAAGTAACTTCAGGAAAATCAATGGAAAGGCATGCAGCGTCGTAGCCCATAAGAATCGTGCACATTGAATCCAGTGTAAACCTTTGGAACAAATCTTGTAAATCCACCACTAGTTGTTCTTCAGCCACACGGTTCAGGACTGGAACTAACCCATTCTCCACCTTGTCATGACTGATCTTCATCAAGAATTTGATGAACCCTGGATGAGTAAGTAGCTTCTGAGAAGTTTCCCTCTGGCTTCTCCAAGAATCCGAGTCAGAGTTTAAAATGCCGTCTCCAAGAATATCAAACATTTGTTTGAACTCCGATCCCTTTGGGAAATTAGAGAAGTTAGAGGTCATAACGTGGTGTACGTTGGCTGGATCGACTGTGATCAAAAAGTCCATGTTACAGAAGCTAGGACCTCTGAATAAGAAACTATATTGTGTAAGCGATAAAAATTCAGTACACCAATCATGAATTCGGTGTAACTGGAGGAGAAGATCAGGCATCATTCCGACCAATGGCCAGTAAATGGGGATGACAGTTCTACGTCGAAGACGGAAGAGAATGATCAGAATCAGTGCCAAAAAGATATAAAGAAAGCTAAGTGAAGACATCTTGGTTTGAGTGTTGCAATGCATCTATGTCATTAGCTTGTAGTTGGTTTTATAAACACTAATCAATACTCATCCTCAAAAGTTATTTAATCCAACTGACACCTATTTTGTTATTCAGGAAGAAAAGTAGCGATGCGCATGTTTAAATAGTTAAATGTTTTCCAATACGCTTTGCCTAAACTTCTTAATAGTTAACGTTTTCCACTACGTTTTGTTTAGACTTTAAATAGGCGAATGGTCATTAAATATTAGTTATTAGTAATTAATAAAGGCTCAGAATCAAGCGTCAAATCCGGGCCTTGGAAGCGTGGGTTCCCAGAATTCGGCAATGAGTAATAGTCAATACCCTCGTCTCAAGAAGCATAATGCGAGGCATAACGAGGCTTGATTTGAAAACACGGTAATGTGGATCGTCTGCTCAAATTAATATGTTAAAATAATAAATGTTTATTTTTATGTATTTGAAAGTGTTGATCTGTTAATTGTTGAAATATAAAAATAAGTGTATGATAAATACGGTTGCAGTTGTAGTTGCAGTTATAGTTGCTAAAAAGAAATAAAATGACTAAAAAGTTCATTAATTTAATAAATTATTAATTGTTGTATAAATAATTAAAAAATATATTATTAGTCATATAAATTTAAAATTATAGATAATAAAATATTAACTTAAAATAATAAAATTATAAATAAAATATTTTATAAAAATATATTATTAGTCATGTAAATTTAAAATTATAAATAATAAAATATTAAATTAAAATAAAATATAAATAAAATAAATTTAATAAATAAAATATTTCATAAAAATATATTATTAGTCATATAAATTTAAATTTTAAATAACAAAATATTAAATTAAAGTAAGAAGAAGACATTATATTGGACTTGCTTTTTAAGGGTATAATAAAAAATACTAATTATTATAAGGTTATTAATGAAAAGTAAAATTTTTACCGCAAAAGCACTTTCCTATCACAGTCCTCTTTTTGCTTATGGATTTTTGCGGTACCACGACTTTCTCCAACCTTTAGTTGTTCACCGCAGATCTAAACATGTGACTGCATTTAAAAACTGAGATAAATAATTACTTATCTCCATCGCACTGTAGATCTAAACGCAACCTAGATGTTAATCCTATTCATTGCCAATGATTAATTATATTCATTACCAAAGACAAATAATTTTAATTAATATATCTATTAATTGAACTAGAAAAGGACAAAAAAAAATTGATTATCCATTAATTAAGTTAGAGAAATTTCCTCCGTATTAATCCATTCTCAATTGTTAAATTAAATTTATTATTTATTTATTATATAATAAGAAATATTGTTACGCTTTTTTATTTCAATAAAATATTTTATTTTTACTTATTTTTGTAATTTTTATTTATTATTTATTAAAGTCCAATTTTATAACGGTTTGATATTGATTGAACCTTTAAACATTAGACATTTTCTTTAACCATTTCAATATCCAATCCAATTTTTTAAAATATTAGTATTACTGAACCTCTCCGTATCAGCATTTTAGCAAGACTCTTATTGAGTATTATTCTTATTGTTGTGCTCTTTTTTAATAACCATTTATTTCAAATTGGCATGTATTACCTTATGTAATGTAAATAATTTATTTCATCAATTAATAATTTAAAATAAAATAACTAATTAATCTAATTGATTTTTACAAAACAGGTATATCTCCACTCTCAACTTATTATTTTATAAGAAGTAGTTGATCATTGATTCAATATTAGAACATTTGAATCGGAAATTATATAAAAAATATACTCTACTTTTATATATATATATTTATATATATGACCTTTTTTAACGACAATATGAGAATATTAAATTCATTATTTTATTTTTCTATCTTTGTTTTTCATGCATTTTATACTCTTTTTATTGAACTATTTCTTTATTCAAACCACCAATAATTATACTCATGGTCGCCTCACAATCCTCTTGCAACTTTCTATACAATTCCTTATAATAATACCCAGGTATGAACCTCTTATGCATTACTGTCTTCGTCTCTTCTCGTTACTGAATATGTCTCACTCTATTCTTATGCCTATTGATAATAAATTGATCCCACCAAATACTAGCATAATATGTGAATTCAACTTTTACTAGTTTGACCCTTTGTTACTCGAATTAATTATGATAATTAAACACACGTCATACCTTTCTATCACATTCTAATTATAGTTCAAGATCATTTTTCAATTGAAAAGTAGAGATTTTCATCTTAGTCCTAGACAATTTGTCATTATTTTTAAACAACCCTTTTACCATAATAATAATCCTCCCCTTCATCCTCCTCAAATGTGTGTTTCTTTGAGTATTTAGGCCTCGATGAGAATTCAAAGCTATATAACTTCATGTTTAAAAGCTTAAATTGGTCTTGGATAGCTTTCATGGATAACTTGAGATCGAGTTTTATATTATCTCCATTTTTATTTATGTTTAAATCTTCAAAGAAAATATTATTAAAAATATTTATTTCCCTAAACTATCCATCCTCTTGTTTAGAACCACGAATTGATTTTGGATAATTTTCATGAACAACTTGAAATCGAGTTATGCATTATCTCTGCTACTACTTATGTTTAAAACTACAAAGAAAACGTTAGTAATAAAGATATGTCTTTCTCACAAGTCTCTTATATGTTTATACTTAAGATCGTGTCACTTTATCATCACCTGTATTTCAATCAATTTTGATTTTTTTAAAGATGCCTTTTACCACCCAATTTTCCTTTACAAGTCCTTTAAGAACTTTATTATTATTTATACTAAAATAATAAGCAACAATGAAGTTTATAACTTTGGTTGATGAAAATTAGGATTAAAAAGAAAGATCAAAAGAAGTGAAATTAACAAGAAGGTATCAAAGATTGTAATTTCAATATATTATTAAAACCACTCTAATTTAGTAGTTAGTCAAAAACATAATATCTTCAACATGCTCTCAACATGTTTTCAAACTTAACATTCAAGTAAATGTTTTTCTAAAAGCAAACCAAGTTTATTTTCTTTTATAATTGTAACAAAATGTATTACTTTATAGATTATACATGATTAGTCCTTACAATAAGAGTAAGCACGAGCCTAGCATTTTCATGGTCAAGATTTGCCGGTAATCGGACTTGAGAGGTTAAAATATAGAGATTGTAGATTTGTTGAGAAGTGGATGGAACTATTGAAGATAATCTCTTAACTAGTTAAAGGTAAGACTACGATTTCCTCAAACTTTGCATCTTAGCGAGATTCCTCCTAAAACATTATCGTTGTTGTAAAAATTTGATCGCTCTTATAAAATTTATTAAGTTCAAGTCTTACTTGATAGCTAAAAATTCATTTAGTATTTTCTAGTTAATTATGGTTTGGAAAATATATTTATAGGCTTTAGTAAAACTATTTAAATAACCATAAATAATCCTTTTTAAAGGCATTATGTTAGGATTCCTAAATTGTGTGCCTATTAATAAGTTTGACAAAATAATTCGAATTAGGATCAATTTAAAATTAGTAAGTTTGGTTCGAGTTAATCAAGTTTCAAGGTGGATTCCTTTTTTTTTTTTTCAATTTTTGAGACTTAAATTAGACTTGGACTATGGGATTCATGGCCTATTCCAAAGCCTATATATATATATATATAATTAATGAGTTTGGTTCAAGTTAATCAAGTTTTACGGTGGATTCATTTTTTTATTTATTTTTGAGACTTGAATTAGACTTGGACAGTTGGACTATGGGATTTGTGGCCTATTCCAAAAAATATATATATAATTAATGAGATTAGTTCGAGTTAATTAAGTTTCAAAATAGATTCTTTTTTTTTTAATTTTTGAGACTTGAATTAGACTTAAAAATCCTAGATCTCCCCTCTTTTCTTTTCAATTCACAGCGACTAAGTTCCCGTCACCATCATGATGCCACTTCTTACCCAGACCACCTCCACCTTTGCAAACAGAGCAGTTAATCATTGTATAGGCGCCCAAATGCTCTGCATTACTTCTAAAAACTACATCAATGTTAACCATTTAGCAAGAACACATTAGTGCCGAAAATTAATTTCCCCAAAAGCAAAACAACGCAATCAAGCTAATTGGAATTAGAAGAAATGCAATAACACAGAATTTTCCATTTTTTTGAAACAATCGATCAAAAGCTCAATCTTTCCCTCCTCAATTTGGAAAAATCAACCCTAAGAAACATATTCACATTCCCAAATCTTCAAAATACCATAAAAATCAAGCCCCAAAATCACACATATATGAAGTAACAACATCATATACACGAACACGAACACGAACAAGCACTAAAAAGAAGAAGAGAAACGAGAATGGAGTGAAAAAAGGAAATTATAGGGGCATAATTGGGTCGGGGATTGGATTTGTGCTCGGAATCAATCTCTTCCTCTTCTTCAGACTAATTGCCGAACAAGTTCTGCATCATCTGGTGCCTCTTCTCCTCACCCTCATTTCTCTCACCTAGCGATTAACTGCAATGTGAGAGCCAAGAATGTTCTGGACAACTTAATGAAAAATGAGGCCAAGTGAGGGAAAAGAACGATTGGCAAGACCATCATAAATGAATCAGCTAACTCCAAATGTTACATTGGACGAACTTGTGAAAAATTAACTGGTTGGGTTGAATTATTTAACCTAACTAGCTCCTAACTAAATGGCCAAAAAGTTTTTTTAAGTGAATCAAACAAGTCATTTGAGTCAAACAGCTAATAAACAACCGAAAAGTTGTTCGCCAAACTCGGCCTTGATTCAAGTAACACCCACTCTGTTATGATACCATGAGACAGTAATTAGTCTGTAATAAAAAGGGTAGGACCATGAACAGGTAAATCAACCCCATTCTAAATAATAGCCCAATTGTACTGATGTAGATGTTGGGTAGATTAATTATATTTTGATTTTTTTTAATTTTATAGTTGTATTAAAAGTATAAAATTTTATTAACAAATATAATATACTGTTAATTTATGTGGTTAATTTTGTTGCTATAAGTTATCATATAAGTAGAGTTCATCCACCTTAGATAATAAGTAGAATTTTAATAAATAATTATTTATTAAAATAAAAATTTAAGAGTTTCAAAATTATTTTATAGTAATAAAAAGTAATTAATTACTTTACTTTTAATCATTTATTTTTGTAATATAATAATTTATTTATTAAAATTTACATATATATTAAAGTAGTTAGGCCTATCCTATGTGAGGTTCAAGACTGAGTTAATTCTCTTGTGTTTATATTTTTAAAAATAAAATTTTATATATTTTATTAATATTTTACATTAAATTAATGTTATTAAAAATATAATTTACCTTTCGTATACTATTAAACTTTAAAAAGAAGAAATCCAATCTTTTAATGATATATATAAACCATAAAAAAGACTTTTTAGGAAAAATACGTTTTACTTCTTAAAGATTGGATGGCCAAAAAAAGCCATGCTAATAAACTTGCAAAATTTTAATAAAATTTAGAATTTCATTAATTTATAATTTAGAAGATATAATTTTATGAATCTAATAATTTTTAATATTAAAAAATCTTTAACCTTTAACTTAAATTTTGATGAAATATACCTTATGCTTAAATTATGAATATTTATGATAGCTAATAATCATAAAGATATTATTTATTATTAAAATTTAAACTTGTACATATAAATATTAAATTAAATTGAACTCATTTGAAATTTTCTTTATAATTCTAATTTATTATTAAAATTCATGGTAATTTTATCATTAGTCAAATTCATAACATATATTCATACAAAACATTAAATTAAAATTTTTTTATAAAGAAAAATAAGTTTATTATTTTTATTTTCTTTTCTTCAAATATAAGACTCAGCAAAAAATCACAACTCATGGAAAATTTAGAAAGATCTGAAATAAGAATGTTAATAGATTGAGCCGGGTAGGGCCAAGTGTCATGGTGGCTCGTGGTTTGGTGGGTCGAGATAGGTCGACCCGCTGGCCTGTCTGTGGCCTGCGCTATGGCTCTGCAGGCCATGGGCAAGCCGAACATTTTTTTTAAAGAAAAAATTTCTTAAAAGACGTCGTTTGACTATGATCCGCCCGTTATTTCTAAAACGTTGGCCCTTGATCCACCCGTGGTCCAATTAACCCGGGCCAGGCCGGATCTGTTTTGTCATCTCTAGTCCGATATATACATTTTTATTCTTAATTAATAGAGAATGTTTTCAAATAAAATAATTATTTTTTCTTATAAAAAGAGTAGGGCTTCTCATCAAATATTTAGGCCCAATTTTAAATCAACAGATATAAGCAAACAACTTCTCCACCGTCTTCCCAATTCACAAACCCTAAAAAAGCCATTATGTTTGTCGCAGAACATGTCCGCCACCCAAGCGTCCTCCTCCGCTGAAGAAGCATCAGATGCTCTGATCCCATCCCTTCCAAACGACGTGGCGTTGGAAATTTTAGCACGAGTCCCGCGTTCTCACCACCCGCTCCTCTGTCTCGTCTCAAAACGGTTCCGTTTCCTCGTTCGCTCGCCTCTCTATTATACTACTCGTTCTCTACTCCATTGCTCACAGCCATTTCTCTACCTCGCACTCCGAATCCCCACCACAAGTTCCCTGCAGTGGTTCACACTCTACCGGAACTCTCCCAACTCTAAAAGTCCGCAAAACTTTTTGGTCTCTCTCCCGCCAACACCTTCTCAACTGGTTGGTTCGGCTTTTGTTTCGGTCGGACCCAAGATCTATGTCATCGGCGGTTCGATCAACGACGTGCCGTGTTCCCATGTTTGGGTACTTGATTGCCGATTGGGCACGTGGCAGGCGGCCCCCAGAATGAGTATTTCGCGGGAGTTCGCGGCCGCCGGCGTGGTGGATGGGAAGATCTACGTGATCGGAGGGTGCGTGGTGGACACTTGGGCCCGATCCAAGAACTGGGCAGAAGTGTTCGACCCGATAACTCGAAAGTGGGATTCGGTAGAGAGCGCAAAAGACGATCTTTTGCGAGAGAAATGGATGCACGCGAGTGCTGTTATAAACGGGAGAGTCTATGCGATGTCGGATAGGAAAGGGGTGGTTTACGAGCCGAGAACGAAGCAATGGTGTCGTGTTGAGAAGAGGTTGGACTTGGGGTGGAGAGGAAGGGCTTGTGTGATTAATGGAGTGTTGTACTGTTATGATTACTTGGGAAAGATTAGAGGGTTTGATGTTGAAATCGGGGAGTGGAAGGAGTTGAGAGGGGTTGAGAAGGATTTTCCAAAGTTTTTGTGTGGTGCAACAATGGCGAATGTGGGTGGGAAACTGTTTGTCGTTTGGGAAGGGAAAGCAAATAGGAAAGGAAATGGGAATGAAATGGAGGTTTGGTGTTCGGAGATCTCTGTGGTGAAGGGCGGAGATGGGCAGCTGTGGGGGAAGATTGATTGGTGTGATGTTATTCATAAAGTCCCTGTTAGATCTTCCATTGTTCATTGCTTGGCTGTTACTTTATAGTATGTTTCTGTTAAATGTCCCTTTATTTACTTGTGGCTTTAGCATCTTTTATGATTCGTTATTTGCGGAAATTTGTTATATTTTTGTTGAAGTAAATTGTTGAATTAGGGTATATTGCATAGTTTAGGAAGCTATTTGATAATCAAATGACTATGTTGATGCTTCAAGGGAATGTTCAGAACTTATTCTTCTGTAACAATGGAGTTTGAATAGAGTATCACTTTCCGATATGTTGTTCTTTTGTGAGAGTAGCTACAAGTACCAAGAGAAGGCATGATCTTGTGTGCCTTTCTTCTTGACTGCCAAAGTGGCTGTAGCTAAATAGAATTGAAGTTAACTGGCCGGTTGTTGTATGAGATACTGAGTAATCTCTGTTGATAAATCTGCTTACCGAACTTCTTACACTACCGTTCAAGTGTACTATTTCTTTACTTTCTCTTTTCTTTTCTGTGGTTTTCCCATTCTAATTGTAGATGAGGAGGGAGAGAAGAGGGAGATGGCATAGAGTTTGGCATTTCTAGAGGCCCTTCTCAGACATTAACTTGATTCATTGTCACCTTCCAGGCAATCTGCTGTATTGCCTAGCAGCTTGCGTCTAACGGGGACTACATTTTCTGTTGGCTTTACTAATCTCTATTTAATTGTTTAAAGACATTTTGTCCTAGGATAAGGTTTTACTTGTTCATTTCTATGCTACTCCATTGGTTTTTTTTAGTTTGTATCTATTATGATCATACCTTTTTAATACTTGTTTACGAAGCATCTAATAATGGCTATATGTACCAAGAGAAGGTGTTAATAGTCCCCTTCATCTTGATTGGCCATAAGGCTGTAGCTAAATCAAATTGATGAATGAGAAGCTAACTGGCCGGTTGTTCTGTGGGATTCAATAGAAGTCACTATTAACATATCTGCTTACCGAGCTTTTCACATTCAATTATTTTGACTTCAGTCTCTGTAAGAAAATGCTCTTTTCTTGTAGTTGACTTTTTGCTACCTAGACAAATTTGCTTGTCGAGGCATGGCTTTCTTTCCTTTATTTTGTTGTTCTGTCAACAGTGACCTGAGATTATGATACAAAGGTTGTTCCATTTCGTTTTAAAATTGCAGATATAATTGAGCCAGCATTGCTTTCTCTTCTATGCCTCAAGGAAGGATGTTGTCCTCTCTTAGTGAGTAAGCTTCGAACCCATGTCTGGAGAAATAGATCAGTATTCAGCTTGGAGGAGGCAACCATGATCCTCTGCGGCGCTAAATATCGGTAAATCAGATAGTGCCATAATGCGTATTCTCTGTATTTATGCCCCCTGCCGCATCAAAGTTTGCAGTCTATATCGTTGCATAGATTGCTGGGAAAAAACTAGAATGCGTCTTTGCATGTATAGATAGTATTTTACTCTTCTGAATAAGCAGAGTTCATGTAATAAAGCTGCCTTGAGTTGACTTGTTCCACTGATAAGGAGAAAGATGATGTACGGTATGTAAAATTGTGATACATCCTGTATGAAGTTTGATCCAACTATCAATTAAATTTGTGTAGAACCTGTTTCCGTATCGATATGAAACATTGGATAAGGCTGTGTCCCTGTTATGTTCGTTGCCTTAAACTTTCAGGGCAGTTGGTTGAAGACGAGGATATGAGAGCATAGGATTAGGCATCTCAATTCTGGTTCGAGCCTGGGTGGCGGGCTTGACATCCTGGACTCTCTTGTTTTGATATGTAGGTTACAATGATGACGTTTTGAGATGTGGGTGTGTGGGCTGGGATGTGGTTGTTTGAGTTAGATTGGGCTTGAGCCACTTGTAGGTATCTGGCCCATCTTTGCAAAATGATTGTAAATTTATACATAAGACATAAATGCGCGTACTTTGCTGCAACTTTCTTTTTCTAAACTATGATTTGATTAGAACAATGTATAGCTTAAAACATAATCATGAAGTTCTCTTTCCACGATCCTAAGGAAGCAGCATTATTAAATTCCTATATTAAATAAGGAAAAATAAGTTATATATAAGTATTTTAAAAGTTTAAATTGAGATGTAATAATTTATATATGGTATGAGACCTTTAAACTTTCACATTAAAAAAAAAGAATTATATTTGTAAAATGTTATATTTTAAATTTTTTATAGGGAGTTATGGACCCTTAAACAAGGGATATATTATATTAAACTTTTATGTGATTTAAATTTTATTTAAATTTTAAAATTAATGTGTTATTATAATATTATTTAACTATCATGTATCTCATTTAAATATAATTTATTAGTTTTTGTTTATAGCTCTAAATTATTTTATTTTAAATAGGCAAAAATAATTAAAATATTAATGAGGTCATATGATTATTTAACGAGGATAAACAATGAGTTTTCAAAATAAAAAAAATAAATCATAAAAATCTTAAAACCCAAGAAAATTCATTTAACAAAACCCAAAAAAATTTTAGTGAAAAAGCAAAATAGTAAAAACGTATAAAATAAAATAAAATATTAAAATATAATTAAAAAAGATTGCCTTGCCTATAAATAAAAATTAATTGATTTATTTTAATTTATAATAATTTATTAATTTAAAAATTACTAATTAATTAATTAATTAATTAATTATTTTTAATAAAAAATTTTTAAAATAATTCAAATTAAAAATTAAAAATTAAACAACACAATTTAAATTTTTTTGAAAAATAAACAAAAGATTTACGCAATTTAAAATTTTAAATTGAGATATAATAATTTATATATAGTACGAGAGTTTTAAACTTTTGCGTTTAAAAAAATAATTATATTTGTAAAATGTTATATTTTAAATCTTTTATACGGAGGCGTGGACCCCTTATCAATTATATTAAACTTTTATGTAATTTGAATTTTATTTTAGTTTTAAAATTAATGTATTATTATAATATTATTTAACTATCATATATTTCATTTAACTATAATTTATTAGCTTTTGTTTATAGCTCTAAATTATTTTGTTTCAATAAGCGAAAATACATAAAAATAATTAAAATATTAATGAGGTTATATGATTATTAAATGAGGATAAATAATAATTTTTAAAATAAAAAATTAAATCACAAAAATCTTAAAACCAAGAAAATTCATTTAACAAAACCTAAAAAAATTAGTGAAAAAACAAAATAGTAAAAACGTATTAAATAAAATAAAAATTTAAAGGATAGTTAAAAAAGATTGCTTTTTATTAGAAAATTTAAAATTTAATTAAAAATTATTAAATAAAAATTAATTGATTTATTTTAATTATTAAAATAATTCAAATAAAAAATTAAAATTGAACAACACAATTTAAATTTTTTTGAAAAATAAACAAAAATTTACGCAATTTAAAATTTTTACTATTGAAATAACGCAATATTAAATGTTATAGTAGTCGGTAACAATTAAATCGGACGGGCCACAGTCTAATTTGGGCTCGTATTATTGTCTTTATTAAGCTCTGTAAATCTCCGCTGTTCTTCGAGAATGCTTCTCGTGTGTTCTTCAATCACTTTATAGTGGATTCACTTGCGATTATGAATTAAACTCAAGCAATTGGAATGGAGAATCGATTAATCACAGAAGTAGAAGAAGAAGAAGCGAAGCAGCTGATATGGAGTACGTCGGAGTACGAACCGAAATCGATGGTTTCGGTGACTGTAGGAAGAGTGATAACCACTCTGCTCGATGCTCGCTCTAAGAAGCTTCACCACTCTGTTTCTCATTTTTCTCTCGATTCCACCAACAGACCTTCTCTAGGTTCTGTTAACAAATACAACCTTGTTTTTGTTTATGTTTCTTTTTTCACCGATTTATCTGTCGTTTGCTTCTTAATTTTGTAGGTTCTTTGGAGGATTGTCTCTCGTTTTTGTTCAAGTACGTTAAAGATATGTCAGAGAGGGGTGAGAAATTGGACGAAGTTCTCGTTCCTATTATCCAACGTGTATGTTCTCTCATCTTCTTGTAATTTTTGTTTGTTCCAATGTAACTCAAGAGCTTAGTTCATTGATGAATTTCCTGAATTAATAATTGTCAGTCTCTGAAGAGCAAGGACTCGAAAAGGTGTGGTCCTGGGTTATTAGTGATCAATTGGCTGTTCCAATATGAACTTGTCTTCCGGTTTGTTGCGGAGGAGCTAGCTGATATTATCAGTAGAAAAGAAGACCGTTATGTGGCTTTTGGTTGGTGCATTCTTGTTCGCAGCCTAGTGGAGTATGAGCGTTTCATGGCTCAATTCACTCTACATGGTATCACGCTTTATTTATTTATTTATTTTTCTCTCATTATGCTTTTGCGCATATAGCGTTTGATTTACTTCCGTTTCTTGAAGGTTTTTTGGGTATATGACTTGTTCCAGGAATAAGGGACAATTACAGTGCTTTCCTGAAGATATTTTGCAAGTGTATCCCGCACTTGTCATGCATTGTTTGCAAGGGAAGGTATGACGCTATTAATATTTTGGTATTACATTTTTTCTTTATTTTTTGATATTTTAAGAGTTTTTTTAGTGCACTTAAAAAGAAATTTTGTTCTGTTGCTACAACTTGTAATTTATTTTGTATTTTGGCTGTTATGTTCGTATTTAGCATGTATTTTGTTTATATTATGAATCATATGGAGAATAAGAAAGTAAATAGTTCAATGTGCGTCACATATTTACTGTTGCTTTGTGATCCTTTTTGTTATGAAGTATGACCTGTGGTGTTGAAGGTCAAATGTGCTAACTGCAGCTAGTTTTCCAGCAAGTTCTTTTGGGCTTAATTATGAGTGATTAATATGAGAAATTAGTTCCATCTGGCCAATTTAACTGTTTTGTTGAGTTTCCAATTTTCTTCTCCATTTCCTTATTTTGAGTGTGTAAGTTACAAAGTGTCTTCTTGTTTCAGAATCTTCCCTCCCATTTCAGTTTTACTTCAGATTCACCTAACCAATTCTCTTAGGTTAGACCGCTTTGAGAATGACTGCCATTTGAGCAACTTCTCATAAACTCAACATATCCCTTACACAAGGCTCCCCGCTTTGCGAGGTTCGGGGTAGGGTGATCAATGTACACAGCCTTCTCGTCATAATTTTTACTAAAAGGCTATTTACATGATTCGAACCTATGACCTTAGGGGCAACTTTTACAAGTTGCTCCAAGCGTTTCCCTCCAGTTTCACATAAACGGACTCTATTAATCACTTTAGGCTCTTGGGAACCTGTGTATATTTGTTGAAGCCATTGCTTTGTCATAGTTTTTCAGAGCGATGTAAAAGGTGTAGCTGTGTCCACTAGTTGGACTGATTTCAATTGTCTTGTGTCCGTAAGTATTCAGATTGTGTTAGACCTCCATCAATAGAAATTGTTAATACTTGTACGCCTTTGATTGTGTAGCTCTTTGCAGAATGGATTTGAGTTGCCTTCTAGGCTTTCAATAGGTGCTGCTGATTGTATTTTAGCAATAAGCGAAGCGCTAACAAAACAAGGGAGAGTTGCAAGCAGTGGACCAAAATCATTGATCTCAACTTCATCAGACTGGTCTAGATGTCGGGCATCAACTAATACTGAAGACAAGAAAGTCAAATTGAGTACAATAACATCTGAAGTCCCAATGAGTGAAATGCCATGCTTGCTTTGGAAGCAGATTGATGATCTCATCACTGTGGTGCAAAGACTTATAGCTGTATGCTCTATATCCCTTTCATCTTGTTTTCTAGTCATTTTGGTACACTGTTTTACTAAAAACTGGTGTCTGGCATTCCAATTCCCAACTTCTGCATTTCTTTAGGCAATTCTATAAGATGATACTAAATTTTCTTTCTTTTAGGTGTTTTTATGTTTGTCTATTTGTGTGTGTCTCTCACTGCGTGAAATAGCTTGTTTAATGTGCTTTTCATGTGTCTTGCAGTGGAGTAAAAAGAGTAGGCCTTTGCATGCTAAAGGGGTGGAGCAAGTACTTAAATGGTTGCAGGATCTAAAAAGGCACTACAGTTGCTTCCATGTTGAGGTGACCAAATGTCATGGCTTTTAGGTGTTTTGTAGATGCCATTATGTTTTCTACGCATCATGATTTGTTTGCCTGTAATATGGAAGGCAGATGCAAACATTATTGAAACTAGAGGATTGCTTCTTTCATCCTGTTGGAAGCATTACAGCATTCTACTGCACTTGGAAGATAGTACTTTTCATGAGCATTGCAGTGGATTGTTGGATGAGTACCTACATGGTATCCAGGTAATCTTTTCTATTGTAGTTAATTTTTAATTCTAATTTGATGCAAGGCAATGGGATAATAGCTGCAAACAGATAAAATAGAACAATAAGAGAGATAGAAATGAAAGAGGATGGAGACGAGCATGCAGGAAAGGGGAAAAAACAGAGAGCAAACTTGGGTTTAGGAGAAGTCAGAAGGAGATAGGTGAATAGGAATCTCAATCTATTCTATGTGCAATTCATAAATACTTAAATTATTCATCCCTATACTTATAGTATTCAGAAGTATCTTGAATAATAAAAGGTTAAAATGAGAAACAAAAGAAGTTATAAGTGGAAAAATATGTAATAGGAAGTCCTACACAACTTCTGCGTCAGTACCTGTTTGATCGACTCAGCTGGGATCTGAGCTAAGCGTTGAAGCAATGATCTTTTTTTATTGGGAAAATTCTATTAGATGTAGCTTCTTTCATTAATTGTAAACTTCTATTCCGTGGCATATTTTGATGTGGTTAACACAAATGTGGAACACTTCCATATACTCGTTGTTGTGCTAGCATTCTGGAATGCACACTTCTTGGTCATTTAGTTGATTATGCAGTCATTCTAGCTGTGTGTAAGTTGGGATTCTCTTCCTCTCTTCATCTCTAAAATGCTTTTTGCTAACTTGCAACTCATACTTGGTATTGTTCTGAGTGATGTAATTGTTAAAATTGCAATAACTAAAATTTGAAAAGTACAGTATTACACGAAGAGTCATTCTGAAGGGCATGCAGAAGAGTACAGTGGCATAGAGACTAGAAAGTTTTTCTTGAATTGTCTATGCCTTCTTTTGGGACGGCTTGATGGCAAGAAATTTGATAGAACGGTATTCAACTATGGGGCACAGCTATCACAGGTTCTTATATCACAGGTAGATCTATATTAGCTTATCAGGGTATGCTTTGTATGCTGATTCTAATTATTTCAACTGAGGATATCTTTTGCTCATGATGAAAGGGTAGAAACTTGCCCTAGTAAAAATTCAATCCTTAACAAAGATGTTTTGGGAAAATCTTTAACAAACAAAAAATATCCTCGCTTTTACATCCCAAAAATTTTTATAATATGGGTTAGGAGGGTTATAGACCTATAGTTAAGTATGTCTTTAAGTTGAGAAGTAATTGCAATATTCTGAGTATATTTCTAGCATTACCAAGGATGATTGACATGGATATTTTATGATTCCACTATTTTCACCCCATATTGTTTGATTAGACTCCAAGAATTGCCCCATTTGTAAAACATAATGTTAATTGTTTGTATGATATTGAAGTTGGCTGCTAGTGAACAAAAACTTTATATTAGTGGACTTATTTATTTTTCTATTAACATTCTTTTGAATTAGGTTATTGTTCTTGGTAAGCTGTATTTGTAGCAGACTGGTCGTTTCTCTTCTACATTCATTAATGTTTGCATTAAAACTGAATAGGTGATGGTGTTTTGATGTTAAAGAAATGTCGTCTGTGGATATGTAATTAGACTCAGATATTTGTTTTAAGCTTTAAAATTGTTGGTATTGTGGAAGTTTGGAACCATGCCATTTCTTCTTGAGATAGATTGTTTTACTGCTTTTCATTGTAGCTTTCAGGATGCAGTCTTTCTTAGTTGGTGGTAGTTAGAATTGAATGTAACATATTCCCCCAGTCATACTTATTGTCTTTTCTGTTTTGATATTCTATTTTCCTTCTGTGGAAGCTTCAATGTGCCGATGAAGATGTGATTTCTGGAGCTGTTTGCATATTCAAGGCAGCTATTATTAGACCAAAATTTTCATCTGCAAATAGTAGCAGACAGATGGATACATTGTTACCACATTTGCTTCACCTTTTGGATGAGAGGGATGGCACGGCCAGAGCTGTTGTGATGCTTCTAGCAGAATACTGCTCCCTGTATTCCTTTTCTTCCTATGAGTTTTTTACTGATTAGCATTGACAGATGAGATTCCGTGATATGAATCTGAAACTTGAATTGCTTTATAAATTTTCCAGGAGCACAGACAATCATTGCCTTGAACAAGTTTTAAGTCGCCTTACATCTGGAAATTCTCAGCAGAGGTTGAACTCCATTGATGTTATCTCAGAGCTGGTTTTGATTTCATCAGATTCAGGAAACAAAATTTCTTCTTTGGCTTGGTACAATAATCTTGAACACTTGTGGTTCTATGATTTATTGTTTCTCTCATGTTACTGATATTATTATAATCTCCACATGTTGGTCCCGAAGGCAAGACATTGCTAAAATCTTGGTTGAGTGTCTTAGTGATGATGACAGTGTGATTCGGGAACGTGCCTCTAGTTTACTTCAAGTGATAGGTTTGTCTTGACAATTGATGCTTTTACTTTGTCACCCTTCATCATTGCCATGCTTCACATTTTTGTTTCATAGATTCTGAAATATTAATGTCTACAATGGTTCATATTCAACTGTTTAGTGTTCAACTGTTTAGTGTCTTAAGAAACCACAAACACATTTAATAAAGTTCCTGCATTTCATCCATCGGTGCTACATGACAAATATGATTTCTTTTATGTATTAGATCACAATCGTATGAGATATATGAAACAAAAAACACCTTTTATCGAATTTTTAATTGTGGATATATGTTTGTCATTACTATACTGCAACAACTGGCATTTTTGGTGTTAAACCAATAGGGATTCGTACAAGCTAAATCCTCTTTTTTATAGGTGGGCCAAAGAAAAGCCTTAATTTAATTAGTTGGTTTTTATCTATATCAAAAAGCTTGTTCTTATCCAAGAAGGTACCACAAATTTTTAGCTTATTACCATTGCAATTTTCTGTATTTATATGGATATCGTTTATCTAGTCTTTTGCTTGGTGACATCAGAATCCTTAATCCTTTTCATATTGTCTTCTTCATGCTCATAGAGTCTTCATAAAAGGTTGCTTCTGTTCTGATCACATTATCAGTAACTTGGAAAATTTAACATGTAGATTCTCAACCAATTTGGATGAAAAAGTGTCTGTAACTGGTATAAATAGATTGTTTGCAACCACGTACATACAATGCAGCATATACTCCTGCTCATATGATCATGTTTTTTTTTTCCTTTTAATGTTCTTGTTGTCCTCACTGCAGATCCATCTATGTTCTTGCCTACATTGGTTCACCTTGTCTACTCGCCAGATGAAAGGATCCAATCATCTGCTAGTGCTGTTTTACTTGCAACACTCCAAAATAATAACCAGAATCCTGAGGTTATATGCATGCTGCTTGACTCCCTTAGGTATTTTTGTCCTCACTTTACCCTCAATTCCATGTATAACTGTGTGGATTTATAAAATGTGCTTTTTTCTTCTTGTACCCGAATTACTCTCTGTCTTATTGCACTCCATTTCTGTAACTGACTAACCTTTTCCCTCTTATTTTCTAGCAACCTCAATCAATCCTTGGATATCTCAAACTCTGGACAAGATACAAGACAAGGTTTGTGTTTCACTTGGATTTACACTGTGGTAGGTCAAGTGAAACTATTACTTAATGCCAAAGTTGGCATTATTCATATACCAAGTCACTATTTATTGGCTATTTCAATTACTTATTCTTTCCATATTTATTGATTTTGGATTGTCTTTGTATGCATTTTTTTTTATCACAGATGGACCATCTACAAGTTATTTCATATATTTCTCTCTGAATGTTTTTTCATCGATATTTGCATGCATAGTTTTTGGATCATTTTTCCAGTTGCAAGTTTTATTTATTTGTCCTAAAATTTTCTATTGTGTGCTGATATTTTATCCTTTGTTGCTTATTCTGTATTGATATAGCTGGAATAAAAGACGATGCTGATCGGATAATGAAGCTCATTTCAGAGTGGTCTAAAAGTGTAAGATTGGAATTTTCTATTTGATGACTCCACCGAGTGACCAAAGCTTTTGCTTCTTATTACATGCCTTCATGTTTAGTGGGCTTATGATATGGTTCCAATTAGGATTATTCTGTTATTATTAAAAAGACTCTTAAAACAGGTGGAACGTTTTATCTCTTTATATATCATATTTTATCATATTTAGGACCTTTCATTTAGTTCATAGTTTACTTTTTGGTAGAAAAAAGAAAAAGTTTCTGGAGGTCAAAGACTGTTAATTTATCATTGTAGTACATCTCCGTCCTTGCTAACCCCTTTCTTACCCCATTGTTCTCATTCTTCCCCTCCAAGTATAATAACTTTTATTTTAATTCTTAAAACTTTTTGTATCCAAATATTGTTTTACTCAACTAGTTTTGATGGAGTCAGGTAACGGAATACAAATCAATCAAGAAAGAAACAACTCATGAAACTTGCTTACATACTGGTTTCAAAAAAGGAATGCAAACTAGCAACTTCTATATGTTCATTACTTAAGCTATATTGTCTTTAAACATATCCAATCTTTCCCTGTCTTACGGGAAAATGCATACTATTCTGATATATGGATTTACCTTCAAATTTTATGGTTCACTTATAAGTGCTGTTGTCACATCTGTTGCATTAACCTCTAATTGGTATTTTGCACTTACATCTGTGCACGGACTCCATTTTGATGAGACATATACTCAACAGGTAGAGGACTGGAAATCCTTCATTGGACCAGTAATTGAAAAGATGTTCTCAGAGCCGGCAAATGCAAACATTGTTCGGTTTTTAAGCTGTGTAAGTGAACACATAGCAGATGCTGGGGATGTAGTCCTTTATCGTGTTCTGTCACATATGCAGGAACAGAAAGAGTAAGTACATTGTAATATTCATTAAAATGTTGGAAGTGGAGATCCTGACCTTTAGTATGCGCTAGTCCACCCTTACTTTTACTCTTCCTTGCTTTTGGGATGAAAGTATGTATGTATCAACTTGTACCTCATCTGCTGTTGCCTCCGGTATATATACGTATCGACTTGTACCTGATCTGGTGGGATGAATTCTTCTTTAGGATAAGTATATGTATTATGTTTTAGATTGAGTTACTTCAGCCATATCCTTTACTCATTAGCAAAACTGCAAATTCGATTCTCTCTTCAATAGGCTTACAATGTGGTTCAGTCATGAATAATTGCAAATTTTATAGTGGTTGATGGCTTTTTCTTAATGAGCTCAGTTCTCTTAGCAGGATTGAGGAAGGCTTATTATCTAGATGGGAGAACAGAAGTTATACAACCAAAGACACTGATATGGTGCAGAAAGATCTATTTCAGCACCTTTGTCCATTACTCATAGTTCGTCTCCTTCCCCTTAGAGTTTTTAATGACCTCAAATCAGCTATTATGTATGGTCAACTTCCCAATAGACTCATTGTGACTGGTATGCCTTTTGTAACCTCTTTCAAGCTTGTTTTTTCTATGTATTTCTTTGTTCCTTATCTTTCAGTTCTAGCCTCTATTAGTGTAGGTAGTCATGGTTATGAATTTCAGTTTCAACTCACAATGGATTTTGGTTCTTCCTCAAGATACATAGCCCAGTAGGTCCTTGAAGAAAATTTTTAACCGCACGTAGTAGGAAACAACTGATGTGTAATTGCATTGAATTATGTGCCTGCTTGATTTTTATAAGAAAATTGTACATGAATGTTTTTAATGATGTTGGTAAAGTGCTCAATGAGTGAAACAAAAAAAGGGGTGATTAATCAACAGCTACTTCTCTTAGTTCATTGGTTCATTTAGTTTGTTAACATGACTATCCATCCATCTTTACCTTCAGAAAGCGGGGATATCGTCACCAATGACGAGGCTTGTATTGCTACATTTCTTTTGAAGAGGTTGTTCTCTAGCCTAAGCTACATCAAGCTTCACCAATAAAAAAACTTAATCTGATAGTTATGTTAATTTTATTCTAGGTCAATTAGCAAGTCTGAATTTGACGATGTACGAAAACTTGCTGCTGAGCTTTGTGGTCGCTTACATCCCCAAGTATGTCACCTGCAAATTTCACCTCAATATATCTGTTACTTTGCATATTCATTGCAGCGTAACTAACTAATTTCTGCACTTGGATTTTAAAAAATTTAGGGCTTAATTTTGTTTATTGAAATGATCATTGCTGTTCCCTTGAGGTTCCTCAACAAACAACTTGACACCTAAGAAGATTCCTGAATGTGCAGATTTGGGATAAGAAATACGTTTTTGGTGTGGCTAGAAGTTTTTTTTATCGACTTTTTGCGCTTTATGGTTGTTGGATGCACTATTATCTTCTAACATGATGTTCAATTCAACTCCAAAATCACAATACTTGTAGTTTTGTATTTGAAGATATATTTTGATTGTTCTGATCTTTCCTTTTCTTCATCAATTTGTACCTCTTGTTTCTCTTTTTATCTTGTTTGTGACTTTTAGAAATGACTTGAATTACAGTGTTCTATTTTTCTTTTTTCCTCTTTTCTTGTAATGTACATTGTCTTTTTTCCTATCGGACTAGTTTATCATGGCATTTGGTTCTTTACCCCTCCCCTTATGAGATGTCTTTTAGGTTTTGTTCTGTTATTTCCTTCATCTTGTCTTTGTCTTCTTTTCCTATTCATTCCTTTGGTTTCATTGTTTTTTGTATGAGCTGTAAGAATCTTGTTGTAGACGCATGGCTTGAATGTTGGGATTCGATTTTCTAGTGTGTCTGGGATTGTGGTCCTGTTCTACTTATAGCAGGATACATTTAAGAATCTATAGTGGATGGATATGGAGATATGATGCAACTTGTGTCATGACCGAGCAATTCGTATTCTTTCTAATTTTCTGGTTATTTCATCTGGACCGTAATTCAAACTATTTCTTTCAGAATTCTGCCAAAAGTCATAATTTCCTTTGCTTGATTTACTTTGTAGGTGCTCTTTTCAGTTGTTTTGCCATTGTTGGAAAATGCAGCGGCTTCCCGTGACATTCAAAAAATAAAATCCTGTCTGTTTTCAGTTTGCACTTCACTATTGGTAATTCTCACCGAAAAAGAGTACCATGAGATGCTTTGGAGGCCCCAAGATTTTAATCTCGAAATAATTTGAAGCATTTTATGTCATCTATGATGCGGACTTGCAGCTAACATACTGCTCATTATGGCTGTAGATTAGAGGCAAGGAGGCAATAACTCATCCAACCATTGTTGAAATGAGAAAAACACTTAAAACAATTTTGTTATGGCCTTCATTAGATGGGGATGAAGGTAGAGATTCACAAAATTATCTGGATAGTCTTATCATAGTTTGCATCTGACAAGTGAGAAACTGTTTCTCTGCATCAGTTTCCAAAGCACAACACGGATGCATCGACTGTCTCGCACTAATGGTTTGTGTGGAACTCCAAGCTCTTGAATCATATAAGGGCTACTCACAGAAATTAACTGCTTGGAATAGTGATTCTGGTTAGTCTCTTCTTCTTGGGAGTGTTTTTGATAGAACAATAATAACAACATCCCAGTAGAAATTCTGCGGGGAGTTTTTTTAATAAGGGAATTTCACTTATTTTGTTCAAATGCAGGGGATGCAAAATCAGGAAACTTTGTCCTCAGTTATGTGATAGATCAACTGTTATATGATGGGAATGATGTTGCTTGCGAGTCCTTAGTGAAGGGTGAAAGTTGTGTGCTTGGGGTAACTGTTCCAATTTCTTTTCGTCTCTGCATGGCCAACGTTCTCATTAGTGCTTGCCAGAAAATCTCGGACCCTGGGAAGAAACGTCTTGCTAAAAAAACTATTCCATGTCTGATGCAGTCTATTGAGGTATTCCTGTCTTTGACATAACAAACTGCAATTGTCTCCATAAAAATAGAAATTTTAATGCCATACTTTCGTGCAGGTTATAGCAGAGTCAGAGATAAGAGCTGCTTGTGTCCAGGTTATGTTTTCAGCTGTATACCATTTGAAGTCAGCAGTTCTTCCTTATTCATCTGATCTCCTTAAAGTCTCTCTGAAATTTCTTAGGAAAGGGACCAACAAGGTATAAGATTGTTTTGAGCCTTTTTGTTTTCAGTATTGTTAATCATGCCTTATTATTGAACATTTTAGCATCAAATTCATGTTAATATATATATACACACGCGTGGCGTGATGCAAGTGTGAACATGAGTTGGTTAGCCTTCTAGCCTTTACATGTGTACCCAGAAAGAAAATTCCATTCTGACAAGGTTTCTCTCATATTCTTCCATCTCTGTTTTCTCATCGCAATTCCACTGATTTCAATTTTGTATATTGTCATTAGGAAAGGATGGCAGGTGCGAAGCTAATAGCAGCCCTTATGGCGAGTGAAGATAAAATTTTGGCAAGGATTTCCGAGGGATTGATTGAAGCAAGATCGGTGCTGTCAAATGCATCATTGTCAGATCCTTCGCAGGATATCCGATTAATATGTAAGCAGTTACTTGACTGCTTTTCTTTTCCCTGAGTTCAATGCACTATAAATTATGAATTCAAATAGAGTTTGTAAATTATTTAGAAGCTGCAATAAATGTCATTACAGCAAAAGTTTTGTTCTAGCAACGGTTAAACTGAATCTATGTTTTCATTTATGGCCTTAACTTAAAAAAGAGTATCAAATACTACTTGGCAAGCTCTAGTATGATTACATTATAAGTCTCTCTATTATGGAAAACAAGAACGCTATTTTTCAGGGCAAGCCTCCATTCCCTCCTTGCTTGGCGCTTACACACTAATCTCCATTCATATGCTTTATTATTCAGAATTAACTTCGAAATATAAGATTCTCTTATTGTAACAGATTGGTCAAAAGGATTACCATATCTTGGAACAAAGTTTCATTTTGTATCATATTCATGGGCATTTTACATCGTATGTGAGAATCAATCCACACTTAATAGAAAGTTGAAAGTCATGATATATCCCCTTTATACTGCTCATGCCATTGAATCAAATGCCACTTTGATATAATCCCACGAGAGAAAATTTGGAACATGACGAATGTGAACAATGTTACTGATATGGCTCAACGAAACTATATTAACTGTGACTAATACTAAACATTAAGTGGATGACCGACTCTGGCTCGTAAAAAGCTAAGTCCGTGAAATTGGTAATTAGGGTCCGATTCGATGAAATTTCAGTGCAAGTCGGGTTAATATGGAAAAATGGGCGAAGAAAATTTGAATGGACAACATTTATGTCAAAATCTCTTTTATCTTATTATCTAAATGCCTCTAAGGTACAAGAATTTTAATAATCTCTTTTCACACTAATTTAAATAAAGTAAAATTATTGTATTTAATAATTTTAAACAATTTATTTAAAAAAAGACTATTATTTTAAAGTATAATTAATAATTAAAAAGATTGGACCAAATATCAGAACATTCTAATTCAATGTAAAAATTTTTAATTTAATTTATTTTTCAACTATTTCTTTTTTAATTAAACTTCAAATTTTCAATCAATAAAAACATTATCCTTTGAATATATTTTACCTTTTTTTTCCCAATTAAACCTAACTTTTTTTGGAATAAAATAGCAAGCTTTTCGTAGTCTAAGAACACATCAGTAAATGAATAGGATTAACTTGACAAATTCAATAGACTTCCAGGGCTTCATTAACTGGCTACACCAGAAAAATATCTTCGATCCATAATTAAGAACATTTAGAAATTAATATCCTAAGAAGAGCCTAGCCATTACATAACACAAAACCGACTAAAAACAGCAACCAGGCAACGACTTAGCCATCATATTCTCCCTGTGAGAACTTATTTTCAGGGTAAAAGATGGCTACAACTTGATTGCCACCAAATTTCCTTCCATTCATCCCATTTCGAGCTTTTGTGGCACTGTCAACATCTGCATACTCCAAGTAAACCTGGAAACAACATATAAATTTTAGTTTGCAACAGCAATTAGTGAAAAAGAGAGGGATGTTTCTCACAACTAACCTTCCCAACTCCGGGCGCAGAACTACCATCTGGATTTGGGCGCGGGATGACAACGTTCACAAGGGCACCTGCACAAAAACACATGAACAAATGCAAACCGAAAGGTAGTAATACTTTTAACACAAAACTAATCTCAAGAGAATATAATTTGGATTATGAAGTCTTCTGTCTGTCTATGTTAGGCCTGATTCTTTATAGCGGAATGTTGCACTACAAAAGGCTGTACAACAAACATATAACAGACAAGATAAAGAAAATCAATCAATACCCAGAAAGCTTCTAACTGGAAATCAAATAATCGAAGTTGCAATAATTAAACCAAACATCTTACCGAACTTGGCACCCTCTGTTCTCATGTCTTCCACTATATCTTCGTATTCATCATCATCTTTAAGCTCATCGGCAGTAACTACTTGTGTTAGACATACAACTTTGGTGGGGACAGGCTGTAACATAAGCCTCTGCAGAGCAATCTGTTGCTGGGCATGCAACAGTACAGTCTCCTGCTCAGGTTTAGGTTGGTTGGCTCCCTGGTTTGCACGCCTGACAGTAAGAGTTTTGTCACCCATCTTTATTCCATTAAGAGCAGCACATGCTATGTCTGTAACTGAAAGGTCTTGGTAGACACAGAATGCATAACCCTTGGAATTTCCAGTTTCTCTATCTTTGACCAGATCAAAACCTCGCAGGGGCCCAAAAGATTCCAACAACTCCCTAACCTGGGCTTCTGTGAAATAATAAGGGAGCCCACCTACAAAAATTCGATCGGGACCCTCAAGGCCACCAGCAGAACCAGGTGTTAATCCAACTGCAGCCAAATTAAGATTGGGATTAGGCTGGCTTGGACCAAGTGTTGCTGCTAGAGATGGATTATAGTCACTAGGCCGCCTGACCTTAACAGGTGCACCCTGCCGAAGAAAGCCAAATTTGTCATTGCCAAATATTACACATCAAAATGAAAACAAAAAGATCAGCCAATCAGAATAACATATTACCTCAAAGATAATACCATCCAAGGCCATTGCATTGCTAGCCTCCTCAACAGATCTCATCTCCACAAATGCAAATTTCTTTTCATGATTGATATATACATTCACAACAGCATCCCCTACAGACAACAAAGAAAAAAAGGTGTAGTAAACCATAACAGCATGAACACTTGTCAATTTTCACTATCAAAAACTATATACCTGGACCGGCAGTGTTTCCTCCAATTGCAGCCATAACCTGACTAAAAAATGTTGCTACAGACTGTAGTAGAAGAGGATGTCAGTGAAAAGACTAGTTGACATATTTTTCACGAAAGAAGGGTAAAAATAGACTAAATACCTGTTCATTTGCTGTAGGAGGAAGGCCCCCAACATAAACCCGCCGAGCATGTCTGGTAGCCTATAAACATACATAATATGATGAAGAATTAAAATTATTAGAGTGGTGAAATTTTTTTTCATAATTTATACAGAATTTGAGGTTAATCTTTCCACCTGTTGAGTCATAGCTTGAACTGGCATAACAGGAAGAGCACCAAACTGCTACAGGGAAACAAATAGGAAAATATTAAATCACAGCCAGTAGACAAGTAAGTATATTCAACAGTAATAGCAAATCATACCTGAGTCGTCCCCATTGGAAACATATTGGGAAACACTCCAGGAAGTGCAGGAGGAGTCCCTGGAAGCTGACCTAAAAAGATAAATCAAATATGAAAATCAGAATAGAATATGACTTCATATCCATGTGAATGGACTAAGAGTTACTGAGCCTCCATTGCCTTCTTATCGAATGATTTATTATGTTCTATCCTCTCACAAACAACTTTACTAAAGAGATGAAGGGAATACATCACATATTCAAGTTCTGGTTGAAATATTTGCATGACTACCAAAAAATTCAATAGTTGCGAGTTGAAGACGGAGAAGAACCATCAAACCGGTGCATTGATTCCTCCTTGTACATTAAAGCAACAGAAGTCGGCTCACGCCCATTGTCAGCACAGTGGGGCTAGTAGCCCAACATTGCCTTCTTACAACATAAGACATGACACAGAAAACAAACAAACAAACACCAACACAAGAAAACCAAAATTTCTCTCAGTTCCAGAAAAATTTCATCAAGTAATAATAACAGTAACGCAATCCAGACCATTCACACATCTAAGTTATAAAAACCATAAAAAAAATGGAAAGAATATACTGCTTACCAAAAATATATTATGCAATTTGATAGGGATTTTCCACACTAGATCAAGAAAAAGAAGAGAAGATAACAGTTAAGGTAAACAGTCTTTAAGTATGACAGACGATCCATGTACCTGTAACAGCAGCTGCAGCTGCTGCAGCAGCACCAGCCATAATTGCAGAAGGAGGAGGAGCCATATCAAAACCACTAATCCTTTTGCTGTGCGGAGATGCGGTTAGCAGCAGAGAAGAAGATTTGCACACTATAAACACTAAGAAAGCAGTATAAATAAAACATACACCATCATATGGTGTAAAATACCTCTTAGAGCGTGAACGGGAGCGAGACCTTGAACGATGTTCAGATCTACCACGGGAGCGGGACGTTGATCGACGTCGGTGCCTATCTTCTCTATCTCTATCATAATCTCGCCGTCTTTAGTTGTATCAGTCAGTAAAATGTCAATAGTGCACTGAGAGAATGAAATGTTTCATAAGCAAGCAAAACTCCACATAAACTTAGCTCAATAACCTGTCATAATCACGACTACGATGATAATCATCATCATCCCTATCTTTTCCACGTTCCTTGCGATCTCTATGGCGTTCCCGATCTCTATGTCGATCGCGTTCCTTGTCCCGGTCCCTTTCCCTATCCCTATCTCTATCTCTGTCCTTGCTTCTCTCTCCATCCTTGTCTCTCTCTCTGTCTCGCTCCCTCTCCTTGTCACGTCCCTTTTCTCTATCCTTCTCACGACTTCTTGAAGACTCTCTTTCATATTCACGAGAGCCATGGTGCTACAATAGTTGACTAAAAAATTAAAACAAATAAAACGCAATAGCTAAAAAATAACACCAGTGAATAACAACTGGACCAAGTTCCATGAAACATGAAGTAACCAGAGGGTATTCCAAAATAAATGATTCATCAAAGTAACCACCGGCATCCTGCTAACATCTAATTTAAAGCCACAATAGACAAGAAGTACATAACAAGAAGTTTACCCATTAAACAATTCAAAGCCACATCACGAATGAGATAAAAACTAACCATAATGTCCATGAGAAACCACTGAGATAGTAATAACAAGTCCAGCAGAACCAAACAATCTCTTTGTGACGTAGGACGAGTAAAGATATATCAACCTAGTGGCTAGAATTCACAAAACTTGTAAAATCTGGATGTTGGAATTTCAGTTTTAGATTGGGGATTTCAGCTTAGGTTGTTGGAATTTCAGGTTTGGAATAGCTGAAATTTTAGGGTTTGGTTGCTGGAAATTCAGGGTAAAAGTGCTGGAATTTAGTGAGGTAAAGAATTAATGGAAGTTAGGGAACTAGGCGTCACTCCTAGAGTAAGAATCACTGTCAAAAGATCACACTTTCTAATTGAAAACTCTTAGAACTTTTATTTTAGTAGTAAAGTGATTCCCAACTAAACTATCCAAAACAAAATTAAATCCTAGTCTAATAAGAATTCTTTTTTTTTTTTTAAAGAGACTATGTCCTTAACAACTAGGACAATATATCTAATTTATCATTGCTTCCTATCTAATAAGGAAAAACCTAATATAAAATAAATTTCAGTCTTGTTATCCTTGTTGTCACACCAACTCTTACTCTTCATTCCATAATTAAAGCTCGTGATTGAGTCAATTGCCCTCTTTTATTTGCAACACTTTGAATGAAGAAAGAATTCTGAAAGACAATCTAGGTCTCCACACAAAATGAATGCAAGTCTTCATTCTTCCACATTAAATATCAAAACAAACCAATACAACGAGAAAAGAAAAAGATGAGATGGTTCCATATCATACCTGAGCTCTGGATCCACTGAGGTCTTGGATGCCACCACCGTTCTCAAAATCAGAGCCATTCCCGTCATATTCTGCTCCCTCGTAGTCAGTCATCTTCTACTTATTTCAATTCAAATTTCTTTAACCTAAAAAAGTCAACTTCTTTCAATTCCTACCAAATCACCCACCGATTTATTATAATTCAGCTAAATATTATCCCTAAAATCAGAAGCAAAGGCAGGCTTTTGAGGTATCCTCACTACACTCTTTTACGTCCAACTCAAAGAGCCTTACTTAGCACTTGCAGAGCAAACTGAAATATCAACATACAAATCTAACAGACTTACCACGGATTTGGTGGAAATATAGATCCACTTGAAGCGATCTAAAATTAGGGAAAATCGTATTAGGGTTCCGAAATTTAGCTGCAGCGTAAGCAAGACTAAAGGGTTCAAGTTTCTGTCTTTCTTTTAGTTTTGGTACGGTGCAATTTAGGGTTCGAAGCCAAGAGCGAGATCACTTAGGAATAATCTGGTTAAAAATTTTAAAATTGGAAAAAGAATATAATATACTACTAAAATACTATTCAAGTAATGGGCTTTTTTTCTGTTTTCTAATCTTTTATTGGGCTTTGTTTTATTATATTAAAGACAAAAGTTACAGAGTTTCTATTAATTTTAAATTATGATATTAAATTTTTATTAAATTATATTTAAAAAATTGTTATTAAAAATATTCAAAATAGCCATTTTAAAAAAATCAGGTCCGAGGCTCGGTTAAACCCGAACCTGGCTCTTTTTTTAATTTGAATTTTCTTCCAATAACATAAAAGAGTTTTTGGCTCTTCTATGCAAAGATCAGACTAAAGTATGTGGCTCCAAAGTGGTATGGTTTGAACATGGAATCTGCATCCATTCTGCATTAGACTACATCATAACTTAGTCATGAGAAGAAGAATCATTTCAACCGTAAGCTGAAGCCTAAAGCCTGCGTTTCCATTGATAGTTATGTTCAAAGAATGGTCACGTAAATGCTCCAAAATAGGCCTTTACATGGTGAAACCAGTTCATCTTATAGCACAAGTACTCAAGCCTCTGTGTGCACGGATCCTTTTGTGGGATATTAATTAGTGATGGAATACATTTTACACATCAAGGTGACCTTAGTGTTGATTAAGAGTATAATACTGAATGTTGGAACTTACATTGCAGTCGCCTTCGTAACCCTCTTCTTTATTTAATTCATGTTAAAAAAAATTAAATTCTTGTGTTATAAAATAATATTCCTTTCCGAAAATGGAATTGAAGTTGGTAGGGCAATACAATACTATAAAGTTGGTCGGTCAAGTTAGTTACTGAAATGTCTAATATCAAAATCAAGGGAAGCGTTCAACGGATTCCTGGCCCTACAATTGTATGCTTATATCTACAATTATATGCTTATATTTTTATAAATTTAATCTTTTAAAAATTACTTTTAATAATATGAAAAAATAGGAAGTTGATAGAATTAGATCTACTGTACCAGTTATGGTATTCTTATTATGTTTTATTAAATCTCACCCACATATTTACATAGATCCCACATAAATATATGAATGAGATTTAATTGAATATGATTGAAACAGTATAAGTGGAATAGAAGATTTGATAGAAAAATTGGTATAGTTCTCATTAATTACGCAACTTCCTCTCCTTTTAGCTATAATCATTTATCATATAACTAATCCACTTAAGAGGTTCCAACAAATAAGCAACTAAGATAAAATAGTAACATTGTTTGTCTAATTCGACCGAAGTTAATAAGTTCAACTCGAGTTAACCAAATCTTAGGTCAGACTCAAAGTTTTCTTTTAAAACTCGAGTTTGAATTCAGACTGTTAACTTGAATTTTTAAATTTGTAAATAAAATGATATCGATCTTATTTTTAAAAATAAAAATATATTTAAGTAGACTTAACATGAATTTGATTAAGCCAAACCTAGCTAAAATGGATCCCAAATTTAGTTAGAGTATCTAAGACTTGATCTTTTTTCTTGTATAGTTTCATAGAATTAAATGTCAATAACAAATTTACAATTAATGGTAAAATAAATGTCATTATTATTATTATTAATGTAAAACTTACTTCCATATTATATATATTAAATTTATTTATTATCTTAAATTATTTTATTTTTAATTAAAAAAGAATTTTATTTATTCAAAATTTTACTTACACATTAATATAAATAAATTTAACATGGTTGACATTTTGCTACAGTGAAATTATTAATAATATTTATAAAAAATTTCATAAAATTTAATTAATATTTTGATACTTTTTAAATATATAATCCAATAGTCATATAAGACATAATAAAAATAAGAAAAAAGCAGAACAAGAGAAAAGAAAAGAAAAAAAAATGGCAAACCCGTAATAGGATTGCAAGAGAGACCCATTTCCGTAGATATTAGTAAAATAGAGAAGGCAATACGTGGGTGGTTATACGGAAACATCATCAATCGTGTAAAAAGCCTGGAATGTCACGAATAAAGCTGTCTTCTTGCTGTCACTCAGTTTCCCGTCTCTCTCTTCTTCTTCTTCTTCACTTATATAATCCTCTTCTTGTCCAAATATTCAAACACTCTGTTTACCTATACTTGCTAAGCATTTTACTTCACAGTGTGGGTATTGTTCTCTGGACCATTGCCCACCAAAAGTTGTACCAAATATATTGATCTTTGGTCTATTTTTGAAGATCTTGTAGCTTCTCATGGAGGATCACAAAGAGGTAGTCTTTCTTTCTCTATGTGCATTTCTGTGAGCGTGATGGGTTCTGCTTGGTTTGTTTTCCAGGAAAAGTAAATTGAAAGAAGATAAAGCACTTGCTTTTTGCCTGTAAAGGAATGAACTTTCGAGGTTTTTGTTAGTTTTTCTGGTTCTCGAGGCTTTGCTGCTTCTCTTTGGCTGTCACCATGAGTGGGTGTGAAAGTATTTCTTATAACTTCTTGAAGAAAATCTATCTCACATTAATGTTCTGAAACTCTTTTCATCTTTGATTTGTAGCCCATATAATGTTTAACGATCTTGTTCTGTGAGGGTCCTCGTGAATCAGAAAGATGGTAGTATCTGTTTTGATTACGCTATGGTCCAATTTTCTTAGTCTACAAAGTAGTATAAATACTTTTATGCTCCTTAGTTTATTCAAACAAGTAATGTTTTTCCAACTCAAGAAGTAGTCAAACATACATACTTTTTCTTTTCCTTACGCAAGACGTAACCATTTCATACCCGGTCTCTCTGCCCATCTTTTATAGTAATTTTGACCTTGTACACACCAAACAAAATTTTCCTAGTTTTTGAACTTGTCAAAAGAGTACTACTGTACTGGATATAAAGGAGAACATCAATCCCAATGTGTTGTACCAAAGTTGATATTGTTAAGAAGCTAAAAACTTTGATTTTTACCTTGTGCTTGGTATAATCACTTCGAAAATGCAAGTGAGGATGCCAATTCAGATGTTAATAATTGAATCTCTTGAAGTTGTTTAATCAGTAGTTTAATTAGCTTGTTCCACATCTGTGTGCAGAGAAATGGTCCATGGCTATCAGTTCCACAGTTTGGGGACTGGGATCAGAAGGGTCAAATGCCAGACTACTCCTTGGATTTCTCAAAGATCAGAGAAATGCGAAAGCAGAACAAGCAGGATGCCTCAAGAGCCAGTCTTGGCAATGAAGACGACTTCATTAATTCTACAGCCAACATGCCTAAATGTGAGCTCAGAAATGATCATCAAAGTTACCCTCAGAGACACCATCAATCCCCCAACGTATGATTCTCTTGCCCATCTTTTATTAGAAGAAACATGTACTTATCTAATGAATTCAGTGCAGATACAGCTGCAACAAGCTGTAGTTAGTTCTTTATCAGGAGTAACATACTAGTTAACACAAAAAATGATAAGTGACATACATGTGGTGTGGTGGTGGAATGTTTGCTTGGTTTGTTCTTAAATTTTGTGGGTCAATGCTGGTAGTGAGTTGTTGGTAGCAATTGCCTCCATGATATCAATGAGCTTCCTATGCAGGTTATTCCGGTTGACTATAGTGATTTCTTGTAATATTGGTAGAATATACAACCGGTATCATTCGGGTGCACATTGAATAAACCGTCGGATACATCCCAAACCACATCTTGTGGATCTTGGTTGACAATGTTGATTACCTTTAGCAATTGCTTAATCCAAAAAGAGATCTACAGCTAGAGTAATATCATTTGTGTGTCTCAGAACCTAACTTGAATTATACTGAAAATGTAGTGTTACTAGATGCAGAATTCATGTGCTTGCTTCCCAACAGTTGAATATTCTTTTTGCACATACTAAGTTTCCTACACACACATACCTATATCAAGCTCTTCTTTATCTGTATCGTCTAAATGGCATTATAGCCAAAAGCTGAACTGAAATATTAAATTCCTTTTAAGAACTTGCAACTGCTTGCATTATAGGATTTTGCTTGCCCATGTAGGGTAATGAGTGTGATCTTCCAACAAATTCTTGGGTACACACTTTTTCTAGTGATGCACATACAACAGAAGCTTTTTGAGCCATATAATATGGTTCTATTTCATCTTGTCGTCACTTCACCAACTTTTGTATAAGCATCTTTTGTCTGCAGAATGTGATGCATAGAATTTACTGATAAGTTTATGTATTCCCATTTAAACTAAGTTTGTATCTTAGTCTGTTTTGTGTATAATCTGTTGTGAAAACTTACATTTGGTCGGTGATGTATTGATTTAAACAGGCTAGGAGGAGCATCTTCAGCTACTTCAACTGTTGTGTGAAAGCCTGAGTTTGGACTACACCTCATTCCTGAGATCTTGGAGATCACCTTGTAACATTCATTGCAGCATCAAGAAACCTGTTATAGTAATAAAATGTGTTAGGATTTTGTTTCAACCACCATTTTCAATTGTTTTCTGTCATCATCACCGTTGTATTTTTGGATGGAAACGATGGAGTGGCTGTATATTGGTGATTAACTGATTGTGAATTTCTTTTTTTTTTGTCTGTTGTGATGTATTTAGGCCAAATTAGACTATGTATAACCCTTTTTATTATAAAGTAATATTTCGGGTAATTGGATAAATTTAATCTCAGTTTTGGTATTTCAGAATTTGATTTATTCTCTTTGATCAAAATATAAGGATTAATAAAAACACCAGTATCATGTAATTGTGTAAAATTTGAAGTTTTACAGTGTAATTGCAAAAAATTTAAATTGTTTAATTTTTTTATTTAATTTCTAATTGTCAAGTTTAATTTATTTTAATAATTTTTATCATTAAAATTAATTAAATTATTTATTAATCTATCGATTTTTGTAAATTAGTTAATTTTTATAAATTTAAATAAAATTTTTATTTTTTATTAAATTTTAAATTAAAGATCATTTATTTTAATTATATTCGAAAATTATATTTTTATTTAATATTAAACCAGTTTTATAATTGTTAAATATTGACTAAAATTTTCAAATCTTAAATCTTTTATTTTATTGATTTTGTTTTTAATTAAATTTTTTAAAAAATATAAAAATTATATCTTCACGAGCATTTGATTAAAGCAATTTTGCTTGTACGAGTGGGCACAAGAGAGACGGTGGCTCAGTGGGAGGAGGACGGCGGTGGGACCGGCTCCCAAGGAGACGGTGCAGTAGCGGGGACCGAGACCGTGTTTGGGATTTACTTCGTTCCTTAGATATGCTCCAAATTCATCTGTAATGCCAACGTTTGAGCCGAATCCAAATCAAAGAATCAAACTTAAAAATTAACTAAATTTATAATGTCAACGTTGTGGGCTTTATTCTACATTTTCTTTCGAACTGTTTTTTTTTTCCCCCGAAGAGGTTGATTTTTGAGTAATGTAATCATGATCATACAAAAAGACAAATATACAGTTCAACCGTAATGCCAACTTTTGAGTCGAATCCAAATCAAAGGATCAAATTTAAAAATTGACTAAATTTATAATGTCAACGTTGTTGGCTTTATTCTATAGCCTCTTTTTAAGTTTTTTTCCCCTAAAAAGTTTATTTTTGAGTAATGTAGTCATCGTCGTTTAAAAAGATAAGTATACTCTATGCTTTCTTTTTTATGAAGATCATGGTTACTAGAAAGTCTTAGAGTATAAATCTTATTTAAGATCATTATTAAACTGGGAAGAATTGGAGAATGTAACATTCTAAATAAGAATGTCTATTTGGGAACGGATTAATCGAACCACGAGCGGGTCAAGGGCCAAAGTGAGGGCAAGCTCGAGCTAGCTCTGGCCAACTCATGGCTCGACCATAACGTCACAAACGAAAACGATGTCGTTTTTTATTCTAATATATATATATAAGATGGGTCGGGCCGACTCATTACGCATCCTTTCACGAGCCAATCAACCAATGGTCAATTCAGGCCGGCCTAAGAGCGGCCAAGGTTATTGACATCCCTATTTCCATAAGATAGGCTTTGAGAATTAATGGCCATCAAGTAAAAAATACTTGTGTATACGCTAACATACTTGGAATTTATATTACATTTAATCTTTGTTTATATAAATCACATTACTTGTATATATTATATAAGTTGAAAACTCATGATGTAACTCCCTTGAAATTTATCAGTGAAATATTTCACAAGTTTAAAAGGTCACAGTAAAAAAAAGCCTTTTTCGATTCACTAGTGTAAACAACTCGCTACACTACCACGTACCTTGATGATGTTATCTTTGTGTAGCCCCTAACCTACAATTATAACATTCTACTTTTTTTAATCAAATGACAATTTCTTTCACAACAAAGATCATTTTCATCCTTTCATTAATTAATCATTATATGTATTATAAAACACACTCACCTTAAAAATTTTAATACACATGAATAATTAAGAAAAATTATTATTCAATTTTGAATTTAATTAGTATTATTAATTACATATTAATAAATCTTGATACTTTAATGAAACATTTCATTTTATTATATTTATTAATTATTAATTATTTTTATAAAATTTATTTCTTATTTACTATATACTACAACAATAATAACAACATCCACAACAATACCCAACACAAATCTCTCTTGACACATGAAATCTAGAAAGGTCCAATAATACATAACCTTACCCTCAATTAATAAAGAGATTATTTCTAAGTCTAATTTTTTATATGATTTTTAAAACATTGAAAAAAAAGAAGAGACTAAATTTAACACAAAGATCGATGTCAATGCTTTTATGCATACTCCAAAGCAAATTCTTAATATTAGTGACTAAGAGAATAGAAACCATTTTTTCATTTTTATAATAACAAGAAATCGCTATTATCTATACATCTATATTGTCGTTGGTCATACATCAAAAGTACACTAGTCCACATCATACCAAATCCACATCGAATTAGTAACTTTAATTGTTATTCAAACATCAGTACATATGACAATGACAATGAATAATCTTAGTCATTCACTTTAACAATACCAAATTTTCTAAATTTCATAACAATCTAGTTATTGACACTCCGTCCCAAAAATCAAGATTTTCTTGAACTCAAATTCTCAGAAACTTGAGAGAATACTCTCTTGATCTCAAATTCTCAGAAACTTGAGAGAATACTCTCACATGATATACTTCAAGATGATGAGAGTCATGAAAACAAATGGAATAAGTTCATTGATGTACTTGAATCCATGAAAAGTAATCAAACTTCCCTCAAAATTTTCACATCTATGGCTCTACTAGATCTGCTATTTATCTCATCATACACGCATAGCATACTAAAATAGCCAACAAAATATAAGCTCCATAGACTGACCTGTTTTGTTACATGACCAAGCTGTCTACACGTGAACTCACTAGCTGGGCTTTTCCCTAGCTATTCTTTTTTCATAGTAAACCGTCTCATGAGCAGAGAACTTGACGGAGTATATCAAACACCTGCTTCTGAGATAGCCGGAATTCGGTATATGCCTCTTTTGAATGAACTTAAAAGAGTTCGGTAATTCAAATCTTTTTGATGATCTGCACAACATCTTCATCTTCAAGTTCATGCTCCTGATATGCATATTTTTATCAGGTTAAGCAGTCAATGAAACTTAAAACTTATTCAAGAAAGGAGAGATCATAAAATAGCAACAGGCTAAAAGAGCACAAAAGGAAGAAAAAGAAAGAACCATAATGAATAAGATTTCTGAACGAACCTTGCCAACCCTTTGGGGTTTGTGTTTGACACTTGATCCCCATACCAGTGCACTGCATCATTCACCGAGACCAATTTATCATGAAGATGATTGGTATTTTAAGCAATCCAAGAACTAATGCCAATAAAATATGGGCCAGTGCCCCACTCTTGAATCAATGTAAATACAAAAGCCACAGGACAACAAAAACGGCATAAACTTCAATTCACACCAGTGAATAGCAAAAAAAAAAAAAAGGAAGAAAAAGGGACTACTACTAGTTCTAGTGATGAAGTTTGAGTTTGCAGTAAGTAGAACGAGTGCTTCTTGAGCAGATCTCTACAACAAAAATGATTTTGTGCATTTTGATTAGAATTGTGATCGAACCAGATAAGAACAACATGTCAACTCGTTCAGGAGGCGAGAAATAGGACAAGACAGGTAACAATTGAACTTCTAGCATTTCAATCCTCAACAATCTATCCAGTCAGTATGAGGGAAATCATTAATTTGTCAACCAATAAGCACTGCCAATGGGTCCCCATGAAATCAAAAGCATTGTCATTATATTAGCATGCAGATGTCATTTCTCTTCTTTTCTGAATGACCAGGGACCATTTCTAACACAGAACTTATATCCAGCCTTTCCAAACACTACAAAATGCTGAAACAAGTTTGGAAAATTGACTAAAATGGTTAATGTTGCAACCTGTAATTAAATGGGGAGTTATAATTTGATAATGATGAGGAATACTCACTATTTGAATTGCTTGGACATATCCTTGTGGATTCGGTCGCAGAAATCCTCCACTGTCCGCTTCTTAGATGACAGAATGACAGGATCTTCATAGTCTGGATTCATTCCTTTTGGTTTTGTGTATATGCGAGTCAAATCAAGATATTCCCATATCTTTTCTAGCAGACCATCGAGGTTCCATTCAAGGTGAGCACTGTGGAGCAAGGAAAGCAATTTGCAAAAGAAATATGTAAGATAAACAAACAATTAAGTCAGAAAGTGATATCTAACTAGTAGACTAAATACTTATCCAGAGAATTAACTAAAATGCATGACAGTGTCATATTCAATAATAAAACAAGAATTGCGTTCACCTGATTGGACAGTAGTGAGGAAGTTTGTCCAAAATCTCCAGCTCTTCAAGTGTGATCTGATCAATCTTGTTCAATACATAGATGCAGGGCATATAAATCCTACTGCCCTCAATCACGTCTATGAGATCATCAGCAGTAGCATCATATCTCAGAGTAATGTCAGCATTGTTAATTCTGTATTCACTACATATTGCTTTAACTGTTTCCAGATCAAGATGGTTGTTGGCAACTGTTGAAGTGAAATTGATTCCACCCTTATCTTTCTTCTTGAATGTCAGATTAGGTGGTTCCTTGTTTAACCTGTTTTCAGAAGGTAAAAACATCTTAAGCAAATATTAGATATGAGCACGAAAGGATAAAAGTGGGTCCCAATAAATTCAAAAAAATTCCAGGTTGTCGTGTATCTAATTATTATAAACAACGGAAAATAACGTGTCTAGACCAACAAGCAGCTCATTTGCGCCCTTCAAATTTTCTTTTAAATGCAGTGCATATGCTAACCAAACAAGCTATAAAAGGACCATAGAAAGATAGGAAACAATGATGAGAATGTAACATTTCATATCATAGGACTACCCGTGTCAGTTTATCAAAAGTTGGGACAGTTCTTGCACAAAATAAATCAATGGAGACTGAGTGAGAAACTCAGAAAGTATAACTCCCTTATCACCTTATGCCAAATCCCTCAAGCTCCTTTTCTATCAAACGCTTGTGAGTTATTGGCTTAATGGCATCAAGAACAATCAAGATACAATTGCATGTCCTGGCAGTGCTAATCACCTGGAATAAAAACAAATCAGTAATATAAAGATGGTACCTTAATAAACAAAAATATCATGTATAAATTGAAGCAATTAACATCAAGAAATTGCATACATCATTAATGTGTCAGAGCACCAAAGTAAAGTAAGAATCCTATCGAATAATTGGCATTCAAATGGCAATACAAAGAAAATGCAGCAGAAACAACAACACAACAATGATGGACATATTTGTAAGGTTCATAAACAGCAGCATATACACCAATTATCTAATATAAGACCTATATTGTTCGATTCCAATCAGTTTAACTTTTGAACATTCACCAAAATAACTGCACAATGTCTTGGATAATAGAATCATCCTGGGGAGTTTGCAAAATAAAAAATGATATATATATATATTGAACATTCACCAAAATAACTGCACAATGTCTTGGATAATAGACTCATCCTGGGGAGTTTGCAAAATAAAAAATGATATAT
>JANZXR010000170.1:33093473-33105518 GCA_027575705.1 Erythroxylum echinodendron | reverse complement strand
GTGGGTGGGTGTTCGTGTGTGTGAGAGAAAAAATTCCAAGAGAAACACTGATGATGATTAGGTAAGCATCTGCTAAATATATATATATATAAATGTGTGTGTGTGTGCGAGTGGATGGGTGGGTGGGTGTGCGTGTGTGTGAAAGAGAAAAAAGTCCAAGAGAAACACTGATGATGATTAGGTAAGCATCTGCTAGATTCTTCAGTTTACTCAAAGCTATGACCTCAAAATGAATTCTCAACACAAGAAAAACAGAAAACTACAGACATGAATTGGAAGCCAGAAAATGATCAGGACAAGAGGAATGTGGCATGATTTACATGAAAAGCTAACGTCTATATTACACCTATATAAGGGGTTAAAAGTCAAATTAGTACATCATACCACATTCAAAAAGAGTAGAAGATCCAACAGAACTTGCATTCATGCTGTACAAAAATCATGTTTTACCTGTCTTCCTCGACCCTTCCCATCCTTAGCACCCTCGATAATACCAGGCAAATCCAGCAACTGACAGTCATGAGAAGAAGCGTTAGAACTTCACATTTCTAATAGAATTTCTCAACAGGGAGTTTTGACATTACAAATCATATATATATATATATATATATATGATGGGGGGGAATATATAAATTTTATGGTAGATTTTGATAAAACATGTGAAAATCCAGATAATAGAACCTGCAGGATAAATGGGCAGAAAAAGCTCCATGGTGATGAAGTAAAACATTGATTATATATGTTTTTGTAAGGATTTTGTTTTTTCGGAGGGGTCAAAAGAATCATTGACAAACAACATTACCTGAATTTTGGCACCTCTATACGTGATAACACCAGGGATGCAAGTCAATGTGGTAAATTCATACGAAGCAACCTGCAAACACAAACATTCCAAAACTAATCCATTATTTAAAAAATCCTATATGATAAACCAAAAAAAAATCCAAAACAAGGAGCATAATCCACCTTATCGATAGTAAATCTTGACAACAAAAAGCAAAAAATCGAAAGATTTGACCTTTCAGAAACTGGTGTGATCAAGAAATTAACAAGCAGACACTCAGATGTATTTAAGTCACAAGAACAAACCATTTTATGTTCATATGTCAAACTTTTATCATAAAGTACACAAAATAGCCAACATCTGAAAAGAGCAATGGTAATGCTGCACACAACAGTTCTTAAGTTTATAAAAGGCTTATTGAGAAGAATAAGAAACTTTTCAGAAAAAAGAATAAAGTTATTTTCAAACATAGATAATTCAAAGCAAACTCTTAAGTCTTCACTGCATTTTTTCCTTACAAAGATCGGCTGGTGAGCTTGTCTGATTATATTCAACATGGCTTAAAAGACAACAATAAGTATGGTATCAAAGTTGATAGTCACATACCTCTGAAAAGGTTCCTGTTAACTTGTTCAGAAGGGTTGATTTTCCAACTGATGGGAAACCCACCAGACCAACTCGAGCATCCCCACTTTTAGTAACATCAAAACCTTGTCCACCACCACCACCACCTTTTGATGCAGGCTCAAGGAGTTCCCTTCGTAGTTTTGCAAGTTTAGCCTAGCATTGTATGTGCATCCAGAGAAAGTTAGTTCCACCAAAGCTTCCAGTCAACCATGTACACGGCATAATAACACACCAGCCTTATGTGATGTATACAGAAGGGTCATCGTACTTCCAGGTAAACAAAAGTGTGAACATGAAATAAAATAAGAGCAGCATCATTTTGCCCCCATACTAGAAAGAAAAAGAAACTAACATACAGGAAATGTTCAAACTTAATATATTTTCAAAACATATGCTACACTTCCCATTCAACAGGAAAGTATAAATTTTTCTAATTTGAAAGGGAAACAACTAAAGAACACAATATACAGTTTAAGCAGGAAAATGGGTTACCAGACTTTCATAACGAGGAATGTATCGCAGGAAAACTGTTTCTTAAAGTAAACTCATTCAGAGTAAGGCCCAATAGAATATAAATCCCTCAAATTCTGCCTCTCATACACATAAGCAACATGCTTTTGTTTCCTAGATAATGAGACCCATAGAAACTGCTAACACTAGCTGTAAAACATTTTTGCGATGTCAATGCCAATTGCCAAGATTAAAAGTGGACTTCAGATACAAAAATATAAACTTTTAAGTCAGAAGGTAAAAAGAAAAACTTCAATTAAATACGGAAACAATAGCATGCCTTCAACAAATTAAAACAAAACAGATAACGTACCTTTAGCAATCCCAGATGGTGAGCCGTAGCCTTGTTCTTTTGTGTCCTCGCCATCTAAAATAGTAAGAAAACAGAAAACTAAGTTTCAATGCAAGATTATCTGTTTATCAGCAATATTTCATCCAATTCGTTGCTTTTCATCAAAATCTTTTAGAATTTTCAATTTCAGTAGCTGTTCTCAGTGCATTTGAAAAGGAAAACCAATAATCCAAACAGTAACCTAATGATCAACCTCACGAATTTCTTGAAATCATTCTCTTATCACATATAGATTTATTAAAGCTAGTACTACTACAGCAATAACTATCAACAAAAGTGATGCATAATATCGATTCCTTATAAGAGTTACTTTTCAACGATACTTTCAGCAACTAAACGGAGCGAAGAAGTTTCTCATTTTCTTCTCTTTATTTTATAGGAACAAAAAGTAGAATAAGATCAGATTACCTCATCTTCAATGTCCTTGATTTTCTGCATCACAGTCGCCATTTTCGAAGCTCAAGACAAAGACCAGAATATGTGCAGCGAACTCCAAATGAAAGCAGAGAAGTGCAGCTTCGCTTATGTGAGAACCTTCAGCACCTAAAAACCTCCTAGAAGGAGAAGAAAGACGAGGGGCTTTTAGTTAGTGCGAAGGGAAGTTTTTGGGTCCCAGACGTCGTCGTTCTCAAACCCCTCTGTGATTTGGGCTTTCTCCATTGGACCTCAAAGAGACCTGCAACAATTGCTTTTCTTAATTCAACAAATTTTAAGTTTGATAGCAATTTGACAAATACTGTACAAAGTTTTTATTTATTTTAAAAATTTTCTCTTTTTTTCACTTGTTATATATGGTATAATTCCTTATTATTAAATTTGAATAAATTTTGGCAATATATATATATATATATATATCTCAATACATTTCGGAGAGAACTAACTCACTCTGGGTTCGAGTAACATTTCACTCCTAACTACAACTCATCCGCTGATTCTTCAACATCAATTAGACCTCCACTTATATCTCCAATTTGATATACATTTGTTATTGCTACATCAATGCAAAAAGATTAACCAAAAACTGAACTTTTGATGGAAGGGAGGTTTTTTGAAACTAGAGATGACAAAGAAGTTTAGGACTAATCCTGTCCAAGCCAACATGAACTTAACGGGTTACAATTGGTTTGATCGTGCTCAGGTTCAAATTTCAATGTTCTGACCCAATCGGGTTTAGATTCAGCTATGATCAAGAATACACTGTTATTTTGTCATCAGTTTTTGATACAGGAATCCACAGGTCAGGATGAAAATTGCACCTTTGAGGCATCTATTGTCATCATTTTTTGCTATGATCAACTTTCATAGCCATAGCATTCTATTGTATATGAATTACATAAACCTTTTAGGTACACCTCCCCATGCAATAGACTAATAATGAATCTCTAATTGTAAATAAACGTACGCAGAAATAGATCTTGCCGATGGAAATGGAGGAATTTTCTGTGTTCGAAGACTTAAAGCTGTTCCTCAATGGTGGCAGATTTGCTTGATCATAGGAACATCGGATACTCCTTCGTTCATTCTTGTTTTGCTCCCACTGGAACCTATACACAGTGTCAAGTCCCAGCTTCTTGATGATTTACCCCGAATCCAGATGGTGGTAGACTCAATGATTCAATTGTAGGAGATCTAACAACTTTACTTTTTCCTCGAATCTAATTTTTGCCTACCACTAGTCTCGAAAAGAGCATGAACCGTTTTTGAAATGGTGAAAGCTAGTAACATCACTCACGGGCAGATTTGCTTGATCATAGGAACATAATACTCCCGCATTCTTGTTTTGTTTCCCAGGGAACCTATATACAGTGTCAAGGTCCAGCTTCTTGATGATCTACCCCGAATTCAAATGGTGGTTAACTCTGAATGATTTAACTGTAGGAGACCTAACCATTTTACTTTTCCTTGAATCCGATTTTAGCCTACCAGTAGTCTCGACAAGAGCACAAACCATCTTTGAAATGGTGAAAGCGAGTAACATCTCTCACGATTATTTCTCTGCCTACGAGCTTGGAGATGAACTTGATAGCTGTGTGGCAATCATTACAGACTCTCAGGTTCTTCATGATCCTCAAAGTAGTGTTATCCGGAGTGCTTATTATCCCAAATGCAATAGCAAGTTTCTCACTGTGATATCTAAGAATCTGATCCTTCACTTCAATTTCAAGGTCATGCAACACAGATTCCACATCAGGAACAAATCCCATCTTTTTTATCTGTTTCCAGATCTTGTCCATCATCTTATATATTTCATCTTTCCGTGGGTGAAGTCCATCTTCAGCTCCAAAGACATGGACTTTATTCTGGATTTGAAGCCAACTAAAACCTTGCTCTTTCTTCACTCCTCTATCCTTCATCATCTTCCTAGTTTTAGCCGCATCCTCCCACTTACCACAGGCTGAGTATACATTAGCAAGGGCAGAGTATGCTCCACTATTGTCAGGTTGAATAACAAGCAATCTCTCTGCTGCAACTTTTGCTAGATCAGGATCCTTATAAACTTTACAAGAGGATAGAAGTGAACCCCAAGCTATCACATCTGGTTCAATAGGCATGTCTTTTATGAATTGATATGCTTCCTGAAGCAATCCAGCACGCCCTAAAAGATCAATCATGCATGCATAGTGGCTCAGAGTAGGCTCAATATTGTGTTGGTTTTCCATCAAATTGAAATATCTCCGACCCTGCTCCACCATTCCTACATGTGCACAGGCAGACAGAACACCAACATAAGTTATATGGTCAGCCTTGATTCCAAGTGTCAACATCTTCTCAAACAATTCCAAGGCTTCTTCTCCAAAACCATGTTGAGCTAAAGCAATGATCATAGAAGTCCAGGATACAGTTTCTCTATAGTAAGATATAAGATTGAATACTTGCCTAGCACAACCAATGCTCCCAGCTTTCGCATACATGGCTATTAGAGCATTGCCCACAGAAACAGATAAGCCTTCCCCTGACCTTATGGCATTTGCATGAATTTGTTTTCCATGATTCAAAGAAGCCACGATTGAACTGACACTCAGCATAGCTGCCAGAGTATAACTGTTCGGTTTTGGCCCTTCTCTCGTCATTGTTCGGAAAAGCTCAACAGCATCGCTAATTAACCCATTCTGTATGTAGCCTACAATCATAGCTGTACATGCAACCACATCTCGATCTCCCAAAGATTCAAAAATCTGCTTTGCTGGGGTTACATTCCCTAGTTTGACATATCCATCCAATAGAGAAGTAAAGGCTATAACATCAAGATCTGATATTCCGCTTTGCTCCACTAACCTTTGAGCTATTTCTACCTGTCCACACTTTGCATATAATGTTATTAATGCATTTCCCACTGCCCTAGAAGAATCAAAATCAGTCCTAATTAAGTAACCATGAATTTGTTTGCCAAATTTTAAGTTCTCAATATTGGCACAAGCCGATAAAACGCTTGCTAAAGTGAACTTGTCAGGCTTCAAAGAAGAATCCTTCAACATATTAGAGAAGAATTCTACGGCCTCCAAATCAAAACCATGCTGACTATAACCTGCTATCATAGAATTCCAGGTAACTATATCTCGTTCACTCATATGCTGGAACTGAGAAAGAGCAAGGTCAATCTGACCCCACAGCATATGCATTGTAATCATAATGTTCGAGCTTGACATGTTTCTCAATCTCATCCTATCAAAAACAATGTTAGCCATTACAAAGTCTCCAGCTTTTGCATACATATTGAGAAGCGAGTTTGCCACAGGAACACATGCACTAAGCCCAGATTTAACAACAAAAGAATGGATCTTCTTACCTATACTCAGAGCCCCCATAGCAGAACATGAAGCAAGAGCACTCGTAATCGTGAACTGCGTTGGAGAAATTCGATCCCCTATCATCTTTACAAACATCTTTATTGCATTCTGAAAAGAACCCATCTGATTATAACCCGCAATCATCGTAGCCCACGAAACAGAGTCACGGGCAGGCATTTCATCGAAAAAGCAAAGAGCTTTCATAATATTTCCCTGTCTCGCATACCCAGAAAGGATCGTATTCCACGAAAACGTGGTCTTCTCAGGCATTTCATCGAACAGGTTATGAGCATCTGTATCAGACCCAGTTCTTAAGTACAAATTGATGAGATTGTTCATCAAATAAACACTGAAATTGAGACCTAATTTGATAACCTGGGCATGGATTAATCTTCCTGTTAACGGTTCATTGGATTTGAGGCTTCGTTGGAGACAATGGACATAAAATTCTGGAAGCAAAGGCTTTGGGATCTCCATCAGAGTGAGAACTTGCGTATCAATAGGCAATTTATAGCTGCTTGAGACAGTCTCCTTCTTCGGTCAGCAGTAATTACTATATTCCCACATCAATAAAGTGGAATTGAGAGCAGTGCAACCATGGAATATGAAAAAGGAATTTTTCATAGCAAGATTAAGAGGCCGCCCATCTGATGTGTTGACACATTAACGTGAGTCAACAACAAAATTAGCTTGAGCCTGACCTTGAACTTGTTCAGAAGTGTTGGTTTTCCAACTCAAGTGAAACCCACCAGACCAAGTCAAGCATTCACATTTTAACATCAAAACCTTGTCCACCACCACTTTCTTTTCAAGAAAACTGGATTGTCCGGTGACGCGAGACAGAGATGCAATTAAAGGGTCAGACACAGAGTAAACCGTAAAAGAGTTTCGAAAGTGGAAAAAGAAAACCCTTGCAGAACCCGAAAAGATGAAACTGCGGGAAATAATAACGACTCAAAAGCTTGAAACACAGAGACAATCGAAGATGACGATCGACGATGTTGGGTCGGGTCGATGCCTGGTCGGGTCAAGTCGGTTTAAATCGAATTGGACTGTATCAAGTCTGATATTACTGGATCGGGTCGGACTATATGGGCTGGTAAGTGATCGATTGCACAGATCTGGCCCAACTCGTGGGGGAAAGATTGACAGGAAGAAAAAAGGCTAGCTAAACTGTGTTTCAATTAATATAAAATGGTGGGCGACGGGTCGGGTTGAAAAAAATTGGATCGAGTCTGGCCCAACTCGTGGGGAAAGATTGACGAGAAGATAAAAGGCTAGCTAAACTGTGTTTCAATTAATATAAAATGGTGGGCCACCGGTCGGGTTGAAAAAAATTGGATCGAGTCGGTTTCATTCGGTTCAGGTCGGGTCGAATAGGCATTTGGGTCTTACCTCGGGTCCTTCCTCTCCGACGAACTCCCGAAGAAGGAATCAAAATTCTTTCTTCTTCTTCTTCTTCTTCGCTGAGCTCAATTCAGATGCGTACATGTGAGGCGGTTATGCCTTGGGAATCACAATGATGATGCCAGAGTAAAGATCGCTTCTTTTTTACTTTTATCATCTCAACCGTCGTAGTTGATATCTTCTCATTCAAGTTTCTTCTGTGTTACAGAGATACTGCATTAGCGCCTGATGTTATGTTACCATGTGAAAATCCATACTCACGAAAGCTTCCAATTCGCTTTCAACGACAAGCAAACCTTAAATGTATGTCTTACGCTTAAACACACGCAACATGTTCGACGAAAGTCTCGAGAGAGGGAGTAAAATGCAACATCCTCACCATTGTCAAGTAATCACTAACTCCTCCAAATTCTCATACCCTTCTGGCTTACCCTTTGCTCGGTTGAAAACGGTTGATGCTACTATTTCTTCTGTGGTGGAGAACCTAACCTCTATGGTGCTTAGTTCCATAAAAGGGAAGACGTGAAGCTGCTGAGTGGAGTTAACGACCAAGTTAAAAAACTTGTGAGCAATCTCAAGTCCGTTCAAGTCCTACTAGATGATGCAGAGGAACACCTCTTATTTTTATGGAACTAAGCACCATAGATGTTAGGTCCTCTTAGATGATGCGGAGGAACAACTGAAGGAGGCTGCTGTCAAGGAGTGACCGTTTAATCTCAAAAGTTGTTTCTTATATGTGTTAGATGAGTGGAAGACCACAGTCGATGGCAACCAGGCCTAAATTGACCCAATTTTTTTTTTTAAGGAAACAATCAAAAAATGTTACACACTAATTCTGAGACAACACATTCCCGATAGATCCTATAAAAATATCAAGTAGCATTCAATGAGTGTTGTGTCCTAAATTTAACCTAAATTTGAGATAAATACAGACTTAGAGGGTCGACTTAGTCCGGCCTAAATTAGTTTAGCCCAAACGGTATTATAACTGACCGACCAATATGATGACGATTTGGTTCGGACAGGAGCCATTGCCATTTCTTTGCCTTTAGGTTCATTTCATCCGAAAAACCACGTCGAGAGTCTTATGACTACATCTTTCGTCGATTCACAAGAATTAAAAGGTAAAGGTCAAAAGTATGATGCTTAAAGGCCAAATACAAGCTCTATATTATCTTTCTCACGGGGATGGGGAGAAGAAGAAGATGTAAAGATGGTTGGTAGAATAACTTTTTGTTTCATTTTGTTGGAAGATATGCAATTAAGTTTGTATTGTTTTATGTACATCAACACTCTGGTAGTATTGAATATGGCTCAAACATGTCAATATTAGCTACAGTAAGTCAATAAACAGCCAACCAAATTAGAACATCCCGGTTAATATCAAGAATAAGAAGCAGATTATATATAAGAATAAGAAGAAGATTAATCTATCCATCCAAGTAGGTATGGATTTGAGTTAAGTTGAGTTGGACATTTTAGTCGTTAAAGTAGGTATAACAATGAGTTAGGTTGAATTGAGCATCTTATCTTGAATCGACTTTGAAAATGTGTGATCCAAGTCTTACTCATATACATTTGTATTACGCGACTCAAGTTTAAGCTTGAATTTAAATTCAAACTTGTATTTAAAATAATATTATTTTAATTTTTGATTAAATTGTCATGCAGTTCAAATCTTTTAGAGCAGGTCTTGAATACCTCATGCGAACTCCAGTTTGGCCCAAAATTTAATTAAACCAGTCCTATTCGGTTGATTTTGAACTAAATTGGACCGATACCAAGCCCGCCGCCAGCTAAGAAACTCAAATTAATGCAAAAGATGAAGAAGCGTACAAATAGAGGAAGTAAGAGGAAAAAGACATGTCAGAAAATGACCACGAGTCGCCTTAACGAAGACAATACATATGTTGCAGTGCAGAACCAATGCCTCTTGATAATTCCCTTAAGTCCAAAATCATACCATCGTTCATGTACCTTCCATATCCATGTCATTGTCAGTCGTCTACGGCCATATGTTTGGGAATAGCGTCGTGTCATCACGAACTTATGCTCTTGGCGAATCTATTCAAATCTATCTTTACTACCATGGCCATAGGTTTGAAGCGTCACTTTCGCCATCCAACATTTGTAGTTGTCTTATTGCTTTGCCTGCAATCAATGAACTGAGAATTGCGGTAGAAGTTCAAAGTAGGCCAAAATGTAATTTAAAAAAAATAAATTAACATAATTTTTTAATAAATATAAAAAATCTGACTGGTAAGATTCACATGACCTATGGCGTCATTATTAGACAATGAGATGATGAAGATCTATTGACAAATTAAAAAAAATATTTAAAATGGGACGAGATATTTAATTAATAAGATGATGAAGATCTATTGACAAATTAAAAAAAAATTAAAAATGGGACGAGATATTTAATTAATAAAAATATTCTCTCTTTATCATCCTATTGCAAATAATTACGATAAAGACAAGATTTGGTGACCCGGCTATTAGAATCAACCATTACATAATATAAAATTATTAATATTTTAATTATTTTTTAATGAATTATAAATGACCATCGCTCACAACTCACAAGTCAGGTAACGTTTTCTTTGCGATAATTAGTAATTCCTGACCGATACCACCGTGTGTGCTTGTTCTTTATCCAAATCACAACTTTCGAAGACTTCGTACCCAACTTGTGGAGAGAATAAGCAAACGTCAGTGCAATCGTGGCTCTATAGTAAAGGTATTCAACTTTGATTGTCTATCCTTAACATGTGATCACCTGAGAAAAATATTATCTTTCAAATATAAGTTTGTCCGCACCCACTTTACAACAAGGAAAATCCAATTCTAAGAGCAATTAATCAGGGCAAGATAAAAGTAGGTAAGTGCACATCAGAACCAAAGATAGTAATTGGAGCAACTAGTTAGCTAGGGAGGTGACAGAGCTGAAATGGAAAGGATGAACAGCTCTCAGCCATTGCTAGAAAGCTTCAAGTCCAACCACGAACCTGTGAGCTCTGAGCTTGAAGATATTCTGACCTCAGACACTCCTTCCTCTCATTTGCATCGATTAACTTCAGCTCTATCAGTTGAACTAAAGCTACTGATAAGACTCGCAGCACCTGCAGTGATAGTTTACTTGCTCAATAATGTGGTTTCCATGTCCACACAGATCTTCTGTGGCCATCTTGGAAACCTTGAGCTCGCTGCTGTCTCCCTTGGCAACACTGGTATCCAAGTTTTTGCTTATGGCCTTATGGTATGTGATTGTGTTTCTCATCTCTTTCCAACTCTTCCTCTTCTTTTTGTGTTCTTCATCCAATTAGTTTCTGTATACGCAAGAGTCTTTGAGTTCCACAGGCATGGCAAAACCAAACTAGCCCGTCTGAACTCAATAGGTCAAACCAAGTTGACTAAGTTTTAGGATGAATTCTAACTTAAAAATTCTTTTTATTTTGGTTTATAAAAACCGATCGATTAATAGACTTTTAATAACATGAATCGTAAAACTAAATCAAACTAAAAAGTTAAAAATTAAACCTAAAATTTAACTGGTTTAAAGTTTTAACTATTAAATAAGTTGAAACGAAACTGATGATTGGAGATAAAATTGAGATTAATATTTTAATGAGGATTCATTCACAACTGTTGCAATAGTTTAGTACATAATTGCGATTAAAGATAATGTAATTAAAGTAATGAGACACCATAATTAAATTAGGAAAGGTTAGAGTACTTCAACACTCTAGCACATAGTTGTATAAGTTTTCCTTTAATTGGTTTGTCCAATTGTTATTGGTTTGTCCTATATGGGACGGGTACGTAAGAGTATAGGACCTACCAATTAAATGAAAACTTGATACAACTATTAGCATGCTAGAGTGTTGGAGTCTCAATTATTTCATCTAAAATCTTAAGTTCATTAATAGTTATTAATGTTATGACACATGCTCTATCAACTTGTTGTAAATTAAATTAAAATCGAATTATCCCGAATCTGATATAATTTTTTTAATTTGATTAATTTAAAAAATTGAATGATCGAATTCGAAATTGATTAGTTAAATTTATCGTATCAAACTAAAGTTGTAGCTCGAGTTACGTTTGGTAAATTATTTTGGTTTCCTAAGACATTATTAATGTTTAAATCATGTTTTCTTGAAATTATGGCAGCTTGGAATGGGAAGTGCAGTGGAGACTCTATGTGGTCAAGCTTATGGTGCACACAAATACGAACTGTTAGGCATATACATGCAAAGATCGACAGTTCTTCTTATGGCAACCGGAATCCCCTTAATGTTGATCTACATCTTCTCCAAACCTATCTTGACTTTACTTGGGGAACCTGAAAAAATTGCCTCTGCAGCTGCACTTTTCGTCTATGGACTCATACCTCAAATCTTCGCTTACGCAGCCAACTTTCCGATACAAAAGTTCTTGCAATCACAAAGCATAATCAACCCTAGTGCCTACATTTCATTGGCTGTACTCATTGTGCATATCTTGCTCACATGGCTTGCAGTCTTCAAATGGAACTGGGGTCTGATCGGTGCAGCTCTGGTGCTCAGCTTGTCGTG
>JANZXR010000170.1:33072089-33086670 GCA_027575705.1 Erythroxylum echinodendron | reverse complement strand
ATTTATAATTTTATTAATAATTAATTTTAATTAATTAAATATATAATATATTTAATTGATAGTAAATTAAATAATATATGATTTTTTTCATATTTCAATTATACTTAGTTATTTCCTTATCACGAACTCTTGTTATAAATTATAATAATTTGAGAGTTAAGGATATTTATTATTTTTTATTAGATGTTTTGATATAATTATTATTTATTATATAATAAAATTGAAATTGTAATATTTTAAATATTTTATATTGTTTTTAATTTTATATTTGTATAATAATGATTGTATTTTTCATATAAATTGCATTTTTATTTATATGTCAAATATCTGAAATTTTATTATTATTTCATATCAATTGTGATTATTATTTATTATTTTAAATTTTGAAGATAAGGTTAAAAATATACAGTACAACTGTATAATATGATAATGAAATATTTTGCAATTTTAAAAAATTCAAAAACTATTTCATAAATTTAAAAAATTACCTGAAACAGTATCCGGTATTGACCGGTATCGGTACAGTACTATACCAGAAGCCAATCCGATACCAAGTCTAGTACTATATTCGTAACATTGGTGTGAAAGCATTGTAAGATTCCTAAATCTGATGAGTTGTGTAATGAGAAGTTTTTAAAAAGTGAGTGTATATTTTGTTTAACAAGTTTATTTTTAGGCAATCTTATTACTAACATGCCCTACAATCAATCAATTGATTATGGTTTAGTGACAATTATTTAAGGCATTTTTTATCTTGTACAAGTTTAGATTTATATGATAATACATTGCAAATAAATTTATAATAAAATTATAATTATGAGATTCATATTATATTTAATTATTATCTCTAAAATTATTCCTAATTATTGTTTAATTAAGACTGGACATTAATAAAACGTAAAAAAGCTAATACACATTATGTTTCTTCTTTATGAAGGAAGTAGTCGATATAATAGGTTAATGCATAGAGCTAGTTAAAATTTTTCATTACTTGTATGTCTATGAAAAATTTTCATTGTGATAATTGTATGAGTGATTTATTAACTTGAGGTATTCAAAATTATCTTGTGTAGGAATTATTATGTTTAGATACTACTTATGACCTATTTAATCATGAGTCATTCAGTTAGTATTCATTGGATGTGACACAAACTATTAGAAGGTAGTTGTGTGATTAAGATATAAATCATTGTCCTAAAGTAATTAAGGATAATGCTTTATTGTTCTCGATTAGTATTGGTTAGGAAAAATCCTTGGTTAAAGTGGAACGACATTTTATAAAATAATTTTTAAATGTCATTAATTGAATCAATAGATAATGGTGGAGAATTAATATGATTGGATTCAAAATAAAGTAAATATTAATTTCATGCTTTATGTCTGATCAGAATATTGTATTATGAAATAATTGAATTATACGAAAAAATCACGTATGAAAAAATTAGTCAAAACTACTTTGACATTTTTGAATATTTGGGTAATCATAATGCGTTGTTAGACACAAATCTTGATCTATGATTATAATTGTTTAATTAGAGAATTAAAGATAAATTAAATTAAAAGTAGTTTTAATTTATCTAATTCTAATTCTAATTATGAATTAAAATTATAATTTATAATAATTGCCAACATATTTAGAAACCAAATGAGTCATACGTAAAGAATAAATTACAGAGAGCAAAGTTATTTTAATCAAAGTTGTACTTGATTGTAAAATTTGAGAAACTTTATGATTAAATATAAAATATTTAATAAATAAAGATTAATATGAGATATTGAATCTTATTTGGGTATAATTGATATTTACTTAGAATTATTTGTAATTCTAATTAAAGTTTAATTAAAATTAAAATTTAATTTTAATTAAATTATTAAAACATTTAAATTTTATTATAAATAGATTTAAGCTCTAATGAAGCTAACTCTTCTTGTTTAATATCTCTGTAAAAGTTATAAAATTCTCTCAACCTGTTTTGCAGATACCGTTAGAGACTGGACTTTTGTGTAAGTATGGTGATTAAGATCAATCAATTTTGGCAACAATTCAAAGGATACAATAAAAATATAATTAAGGTTCAAAATAAAGTACGATTAATATTAATGCTTTATTACGATTTATTTGTTAAATTATTTTATATAATTAAAGTGATATTAATTTTTAGAAATCAAAATATGAAATCTATGGTCGGAAATGGATCCTGCGTCAGTTTCCCAACATTATTGCGGATGGTGTTCAAAATTGATTAGCTACCCTTGACAGTCAAGCGATCACATGAGAAAGGTACTGTCTTCAAATGTAAGTTTGTCCATACCCACTTTTCAACAAGGAAAAGCCAATTCCAAGAGAAATCAATCATGGCAACTAGATAAAAGTAGGTAAGCACACACCAGAACCAAAGATCGTAATTAGGGTTGTGACTGAGCTGAAATGGAGAGGAGCAGTTCTCAGCCGTTGCTGGAAAGCTTTAGGTCCAACTACGAAGCGGTGAGCTCTGAGCTTGAAGAGATTCTGTCCTCGGACACTGGTTCCTCCCATTTACATCGATTAACTTCAGCTCTATCAGTTGAACTCAAGCTACTGTTCAGACTCGCAGCACCTGCAGTGATAGTTTACTTGCTCAATAATGTGGTTTCCAAGTCCACACTGATCTTCTGTGGCCATCTTGGAAACCTTGAGCTCGCTGCTGTCTCCCTTGGAAACACTGGCATCCAAGTTTTTGCTTATGGCCTTATGGTATGTAATTAATTATCTTTCTCATCTCTTTCCATCTCTTCCTCTTGTTTTTGTGTTCTTCATCCAAGGCTCGGTACAAGCAAGAGTCTTTTGAGTTCCACAGGGATGGGAAAACCAAACTAGCCAGTCTGAAGTCAACAGATTAGACCGAGTTGACTAAATTTTGGGACGAATTCGAACTTAGGCCCAAACTAGTTCAGCCAGGACGACGTGCAACTGACCCATCAAGTCAATGTTGATTTGACCTGGCCGAAGCGATTGCCATCTCTAGAGGTTCAGGTTGATATGATGGGAAGGCGTCTTTATATTCTGTGAAACTAAATATTCTCGTGAATATTCAATCACAACTGTTGGCTGTTGCTAGCTCAGTGCATGTTTGCAATTAAAGGCAATGTAATTAAAAGTAAGACACATGCTATTAATGTTATGACACATGCTCTATCCACTTCAATTGGTGGTAAAAAAAAAATCGATGCCCACTTGACTCGGATTCGAGTTGAGATTAAATTTGATAAAATTGATTAATTATTAAAAATTGAGTCGATTGAGTTTGAAGTTAGTAAATTAAACTGATCCGATTTAACTAATGTTCTTGCTCGAGTAAGGTTCAGTAAAAATTTTTTTCCTAGACATTATTAATGTTTGAAGCTTTTCTTGAACTTATGGCAGCTTGGAATGGGAAGTGCAGTGGAGACTCTATGTGGTCAAGCTTATGGGGCACACAAATACGAATTGTTAGGCATATACCTTCAAAGATCGACAGTTCTTCTTATGGCAACAGGAATCCCATTAATGTTGATATACATCTTCTCCAAACCTATTTTGACTTTACTTGGGGAACCTGAAAACATTGCCTCTGCAGCTGCACTTTTCGTCTATGGACTCATACCTCAAATCTTCGCTTACGCAGCCAACTTTCCAATACAAAAGTTCTTGCAATCACAAAGCATAATCAACCCTAGTGCCTACATTTCATTGGCTGTACTCGTTGTGCACATCTTGCTCACATGGCTTGCAGTCTTCAAATGGAACTGGGGTCTGATCGGTGCAGCTCTGGTGCTCAGCTTGTCGTGGTGGCTCATAGTTCTGGCTCAGTTTTTGTACATTGTCACGAGTAAGAGGTGTAAGAAATCTTGGTCAGGTTTTAGCTTGCAGGCCTTTTCTGGGCTCTGGAGCTTCTTTAAATTGTCTGCAGCATCTGCTGTGATGCTGTGCTTGGAGACTTGGTACTTTCAGGTACTAGTTTTGATCGCTGGGTTGCTGCCAAATGCTGAGATTCAGCTGGATTCTCTCTCTATTTGGTAAGATTCATAATTCTATATTAGTTTCTTCTGATCAGAACTGGGTTAAGCAAGTGTTTATTATGATTTGCAGCACAACACTGTTAGGATTCATTTTCATGATTTCAGTTGGGTTTAACGCTGCAGCAAGGTCAGTATTTGCATCGTTATATCAGTAGGAGTGATCTGAATTCTGCACTCTAGTTTCCTTTGATTATAGTAAGGTGTTTTAATGATTTCAGTGTTCGAGTTGGGAATGAGCTTGGAGCTGGGCATCCAAAATCAGCAGCATTTTCAGTGGTAGTGGTGACTTCAGTATCTTTCATAGTATCTGTAATGGCGGCCACCATTGTAATGTCATTGCGTCATGTGCTGAGCTATGCCTTCACCGAAGGTGAAGCTGTTTCCGAAGCGGTGTCTGAACTCACTCCTTTTCTGGCAGTAACTCTCCTATTAAATGGGATCCAACCTGTTCTATCTGGTAGTTTCATTTTCACGTACTATTACTTCATTTCAAGGTCTTTCTTTATTTTTCTCTTTATAATTGGCCTGACTCAACTCGACCCTCTTTTGTCTGTTCGGACTTGGCTCTTGTTTTATTATAATTTACAAAACGACGTTAAAAAATAAATATATAATAGTAAGATATTATTTTTTTATACTGATAAATATATTGGCCTCCTATAATTTGATTTTTTAATTATTATATTTTAACATTATCACTTATCTTCGTGTTTATTATTACACAATTTCTTTTTCTCATATTTCATTAATTTATCTTTTATTGTTCAACTCAAAACTATTTAGTAGCATTGAAAATTATAAAATTATAAATAAATAACAATTAATAGAATAAAACAAAAGAAAACTATGTAATAATTAAATAATTATATTATGATTGTGTAATATTTTATTCAAAGATAAAATTATATAATATTATTAAAATATAAATTTGATTAATTTGTGTGTTCCAAAAGGTGTGGCTGTTGGGTGTGGATGGCAAGCATTTGTGGCATACGTAAACGTTGGATGCTATTATTTCGTTGGAGTTCCACTTGGAGCGCTTCTTGGGTTTAAATGCAACTTAGGTGCAAAGGTAAATCACTTTTAACAAAGGTCACATATGATATGCTGATGATTGATGAATATAAAGATTGGTATAGTTTTAATTTTCTTTTTCTTTTTTAATGTTTTGCAGGGAATCTGGTCAGGTATGATAGGAGGCACATTCTTGCAGACTGCAATTCTGGTATGGGTCACCTACAGAACAGATTGGAATGAAGAGGTAAAGTTTATTGCATTTCATCTTGTAATTAACTTATGAATTAATCCCAAAGTCCCCGTAAAATTAAATCAAAGATTAGTGATGGTAATTTTGGCCTGGTTAAATCTTATAGAAGTTAACGAGTCAATTCTAAATTGATCAAGTTTTTGGTTAAGTTTAGTCTCGGAACTATTTGATATAAAATTATGTCATTTTATTCAATAATTGAAGAACCAACTGACTAAAACAACTAGTTTTAACAAGGAGTTGGGATAGATCAAAGTTATTTATGGCTCGAGCTTAGTTTGAACCTTTTAAGGAGAGGGCCTAGCGACCCCAAGCATAATCAAACCAATCTAAGCTTGAAATGACATTGTTTAAATACTTGTTTTGATTTTATTTTATTTTACATGGACCAAAATAGAATCACAAAGCTTGAATAAGAATCGAATCTAAAGTCTAAGAATTAAAAAATAATTTGAGGCCAACTTGAAAATTAGTCAATTTCTGACAAGTGTGTGGACTTCGAGTTAGACTCTTCCATTTTACCATTTTTAAAAACAATAATATTTTATTTCAAGCTGATTGAATTAAATTAACCTAAAATTTGATACCTAAAAATCGAATTAAGCCTCGTGCCACCCCTAACAACATGTTTTTATAGGTTAGTTCGAACGTTCTAAGGAGATGGCCTAGAACTAGCGAACTCAAGCATAATCAGATTGGTCTAAGCTTAAAATGATGTTGGTTAAAGACTTTGTTTTGATTTCTTTTTGTATCGATGAGGTCGGATTTCAAGTTAGGCTAGAATCACAAAGTTTGACTATGAGTCCAATTTAAAGTCTAAAAATTAAAAAAATTATGAGTCCAACTTGAAACTTAGTTAATTTCAATTAAGCATGTTGACTTCGAATTAAACTCAACTATTTTACTAAACTTAAAAACAACATTATTTTGACTTTCAACTTGATCGATCAAGTTAGAATAATTCAAAAATTAATGCCTAAAAATCGAAAAAGCCTCCCGCCATCCCTAACAAGAACATGTTATATAAGATAAAACACTTGTATCTTTTTTTCCCCTTAAATATACTTTTGAATTTTTAATTTATTACATATTCATTAGAATTTTCAATACATATTATTATATAATTGACCATTATACAATGATATGTGGCATTTATTACATATACAATAATTTGCATAATAATATGTATTAAAATTTTGTCAAAAGTTAAAAAAATATATATTCTTTTGTTAAATTTTGGAATATAGAAAAGTATTTGAACCCTACATGGTGCTTCATTTTCTTTTCTTTATTTAATGTTCTTTCAGGTGGAAAAAGCAAAAGATCGGTTGCATACATGGGACACGAGGAAGGAGTCAACAATAACAACAACACTTCAGTAAAAATTATGATAAACGCAGGATCAAAGAAAGTTCAGAAATGCGCAGCTTTGCACTAAAAAGGAGTCTATTGTAGAGAATTAAGTTGATGATTTATTAAAAGAGTGTTAAATAAGGGTTCAATTCATGGAAACGTTTATTTTTATGAGCCATTTCTTCCCAAAATTACTTGTATGCTCTTTTTTATCTGATTTCTTCTAATAATTCTTTCACTACTTGTAGAGCTCAACGAACGACTTTGAAGTGAAGTCATATTTGCAGTGGACTGTTAGAAGTTCTTGCTATTTCATTCAGTGAAGCAGATTCAAAGTCTCTTACTCCTTGAAATATTTTACAACTTTGCTTGAAGCTTCAATATCTGTTAGAAGGAACTTATACATAATTGTTAGGAACTTTGATCTAAAACGGAAATAAGAACAAGAACATAACAAGCTGGATTGAATGACTTCATTTTATTAACAAATTAAATAGCCATTCAATACATGATCTTAACAGAAACGAGAAAAAGCAGCCCACTTAGCGAAAGCCAAATGGTAACAGAAACTTGTAACAATTCAAATACAGTTAATATCCCCAAAGATTAGGACTTTATTTTAACATAAAACAAGTAGTAAATTCCTTCATTCCCTCCCTTTTACACCAGAAATTTCACATACTCCCAGCAGCTTTCGAGCTTCTGAAACACTTCAAGCTTGAATGGTTTGGTCATTATGTTTGCCACCTAATCCTGACTCTTATAATAAACTAATTCAATTTTACCCTCTTTAGTAATTAAGATTCCTTAACAAATGAAACCTCATATCAATATGCTTGCAGCGTCCATATATAATTTGATTTTTGGACAGCTGGATGGTTGAGCTGTTGTCACACGTCACAGTAGTACAACCTCCATTAGAATGTCCGAACTCTTTTAAAATTCTCTTCATCCATACTCCTTGACAAGCACAAACTGCAACTACTACAAACTCAACTTCTGTGGTTGATAAAGTCACAATAGGTTGTTTTTTTTGAACACCATGAAACAACACTTGAACTCATTAAAAACACGTATCCAGATGTACTCTTCCTGTCTTCCATATCTCCGGCATAGTCGCTATTCGTAAATGCTAACAACACACCATCTCCTCCTTTCTTATAATGGATTCCATAGTTCACAGTCCCTTTTAAGTATCTAAGTGCTCTCTTAGCTACCTATAAATGAATCTCCATTGGTTTTGCCATATATCTACTTATGAGAAAAGTAACAAACATCATGTCTGGTTTTGTGGCAGTGAGATACATTAAACTACCAACCAGCTGCTTGTAATACGTCTCATCAACAAAATTCTCCATTTTGATTTCTGTTTATTTTGAAACTTGGAACTATTGGACTTCTGACCGAATTACTTTCCATCATACCAAACCGTCTCAAAACCTCCAACGCATATTTCCTTTGGCATATATAAATTCCATCAGACTTTTGTAGCACCTCTATCCCAAGAAAAAACCTCATCTTTCCTAAGTTAAACATATCTAACTCTCTTAAAATAGAGCTTTTAAATTCAGATATCATAACTTTATCATTACCAATAAAGATTAAATCATCAACATAAACACTTACAATGATCATTTTTCCTTCTCTGCTTCGCTTTATGAATAATGTCTGCTATTGCACCTCTGAAACCCTTCGCTAATGGAATGTAATTCGATTCGACTAAACCAAGGTCGTGGAGCCTGTTTTAATTCATACAGGGCTTTGTGTAACTTGTAAACTAGATTCTCACTGCCCCTTTTTTTTGTATCCTCTTGGTTGCTCCACACAAACATCTTCACTCAGCTCACCATGGAGAAAAGCCTACGTGACATCCAGTTCAAAAATCATCCAATTCTTCTATGCAGCTAGCGCAATAATCATCCTTACTGTATCCATTCTTGCCACTGGTGCAAAAACTTTTGTATAGTCCACTCCATATTTCTGAGAGTACCCTTTAGCAACCAAATGAGCCTTATACTTATCGATCTTTCCATACTCATTATATTTGGTTCTGTAAACCTACTTCACTATTATTTTCTTGGCCCCAACTGGTAGCTCAGTGAATGCCCATGTTTGGTTCTTTTCGATAGATTTGATTTCATTGTTCATGGCCAATCTCCAATTTGCACTCTTCACAGCTTCCTCAAAATTTAAAGGATCAGTTGACGCCACTAATGCCATATGAACTTCATCCTCAAATAGACCTTCACCACTAAGATAATCACTCATTCACGTAGGAGGTCATCTCTCACGAGATTGCCTCAACTCCCTCACTCTCTCTTCACCCTCACTAGAACCATCTTCCTCTTCTGTAGCTCCCTCATCACGAGTCTCTCCTACCTCTCCATTAGTATTTTCTCCATTCCCATTTTCACTCAACCTTCTTCATTCTCACCATCATCATCACCCCATTCTAGATATACTACTATTTGTTTTTCAAAACTCACATCCCAATCCCATTTCTTTTCTTCTTCAAAAATTACATCTCTACTCACAATAACTCTTTTGGCAATAGGATCGAATAGCCTATAGCCTTTTGATTCCTCACTAACCCCCAATAGCATACAAGTAACGTTTTTATTATCAAGTTTAGTCCTCCTTTCTTTTGGAACATGAACGTGGGCTATGCAACAAAAAACTCAAAAATGATCTACTGATGGTTTCACTCCACTCCAAGCGTCCTCTCGTGTAACATCCTTGATTGCCAATGTAGGTCACCTATTTAGGAAATAAATAGTCCAGTTAACTACCTCCAGTCAAAAAGTCTTGGGACTGTTCTTGTCAGATAATATGGAACGAACCATGTTCATTACGGTTCTATTTTTCCTTTCAGCATCACAGTTCTGTTGCGGAGTATAAGCAATGGTCAACTGCTCTTGACCCCACTTTGTTTCCAAAAATCATCGAACTCATTTGAATTGAATTCTCCTCCTCTATCAGCGCGAAAACACTTAACAAGTAACCTTGTTTCTTTTTCAACCATAGTCTTAAAACTTTTAAAAGAGTTTAAAGCCTTTGAATTCTATACCTGGAAATACACCCATGCTTTTCTATTATAATCATCAATGAATATCAAAATGTACCTTTTGTTGCTATTAGATGTCGGAGTGATCAGATTATAAATATCTGCATGAATAAGTTTCAGCTTTTGAGTTTCTCTCCAAGTACTCTTCTTTTGAATAGGGTCACAGTATTGCTTCCCATTGATGCAATTTGTGCATGTCACACTTGAGACAGAGGGTTGAGGAAGTCCACGTACCATGTTTTTGTACAGCAAGGTTCTTAAAGCCTTGTAACTTAGATGCCCATACCTTTGATGCCAAAGATGAAACAAGTTTTGAGTTCTTGTGTGAAGACACTGATCAGATTGTACTTGATAGGTAGCTTGAGATTGAGGCAGTAAGATAAACATTCGATTTGTTATACGAAAACGTCATCCAATTAGGAGTGGAAAAATAAACCAACAATTGACAGGATAAAAAAGTAACCAAACCACAACACCAACAAGAACACCAAGATTTATACTGGTTCGGCAATGCCTACATCTAGTTTGGAGACGACGAAATATTCCACTATAATCAATGAGAGCATACAATAATGTTTATCACTCAATTTTTCAAAGACCTAAATAACCCAAGCTCACATACTCCTACTAGGAAGAGAAAACTGAAAAATAAAAAGCAAAAGATAATTTGAGAGAATTTTCTTCTCTCAGCCATATTGCTCCTTGCTATTGTCTCTGTCCCTCTACTTTTGGTGCGGCTCTTTCTCCTCTATATTTCAGCTGCTGCCATGCTTCTCCTTTTATAGAGGAGCCAACGGGTGAAGGCCAGGTATAAAGTATAGCTAGCAAATTAATGCATTCACTGAAAGTGATTTTCCACTTTTGACTATTTATTTCCATTTTGACTATTTTTTTGAGACAATAATCAACAATCTCTACCTTGGCTCAAACCTTCGAAACGGAACTCTCAATAGTCATTTCCCAATTCCCTACGGGGCAATCAACAAATTTTATAAATGCCAATCAAGTTTAAGCAATGCTTAAACTTGAGCAAAGAAACTAGTTTTGTTAATATATCAGCAGGATTGTCAACGGTCCTGGTCTTCTGAAGAAGATTATCTCCCTCATCAATAATCTCATAATCAAAATGGAATCTCACATCAATGTGTTTCGTACATGTATGATAAACTTGATTCTTTGCTAAATAAATAGCACTCTGACTGTCGCAATGAACATCCATAGGATCCTGTTGGTCCCCTAAGTCATCAAGCAACCTTTGAAGCTAGATGGCTTCTTTAATAGCTTCTGTTACTGTCATGTATTCTGCCTCAGTAGTCGATAAAGGAACTGTAGATTGCAAAGTTAATCTCTAACTCACTGGTCCTTTAGTAAGAGTGAATACAAAACTTGTAGTGGACTTAAGCTTGTCCATAGAGAATGATCCATGGAGATATAATAGCTAGAAAAAGATCTTTATATCATCATACGTCATTAATTATGACAACAATTAATAATTTATGATGTCAACATAATTAATAAGCCCTACAATATGGATTTGGGATTTTATCTTTATTAATTCCAATCTTGTACCATTTGTTTTGTTAGTTCATCGTATACTAAAAGCATGTGATAATTTGCTTTCTTATTTGTGGTTGTAGGTGATATGATATACACCTGTATATGAAAAAAGACATACAACTTCTTATTAGCATCTTCTGTAATTGTCTTGTAATTTTAATTTCTCCATTTCTGATTATCAATACCAAGATTAAGGATAAGCCAAACAATATGCAAGAGCAAGATAAATTTACATCTTATTCACTAACACAATCACTTTAATTTAACCATACAATAACTCTGATTTGATTTGTTTCTAATTCAACTGATATGCCCCTAAAAGACAGTTCATCGAACAATTCATAGGCAACCCGAATCATCTCTAACTAAAATAAAACAATTGCATTTTTTCATTATTTACCAACAACAACACATTCAAATCACAAATAAACCAACAATCCATATAAAATTCACCCACCCACTCACCGATGGTCATAATATAAGCATTTAACACCTTTGTTTTTTGGAGAAAAATAAACCCAATAGTTTTGTTACCTGAAAATAATACAGGATGGACCAAAAACGAAGCACAAATTGACGGTGGAAGCGTGGGAGGAAGAGGACCGACAATGTTAATTGTGGGAAGAAGAGAAAAAATAATAAAGGGGAGGAAGAAGGGGAGCTTCGGGTTTGTTAAGTCTGTGAATAAAATGATGTCGTTTGGATTAAAACCAAACAATGTCATTTTATTTTATGAACAATTCAACAGTTATTGATCGAACTATAGTTTCGTCGGTATTTTATCGATGGAATTGTGATTCCATCGGTGTTCAAGATGCTTATTTTTCCCTCAAGCTGTTGCTGCCTACTTTTACGACGAACTTTACTATTTCATCGGGAAACACGCAAGAATATTTTCCCTCTACGTTTATCGACATATGCTTTGGCGGTCACAAAAATAAATTTTTGTCAAATTTACCTATGGATAATTCATTTCGGTCGCTAATTTACTACAAAATGTTTTTCGTCGGTATGTTCAGTCGATAATTTGTTATTTTTTTTCGTAGTGTATGTATATATATATAAGGCTAATTTACTTTTATATGTTAGATTAGGAGGTAATAGTTAAAATTCTCTCTGTAAATGTAATTCTAAATTTTATGAGGATGGAAAAAGTAGTAGAAATTTAATGGTCAAAGTTGGCCTCGGGTCTTCAAATGGATTTTATGGCGATTTATTTGAAATAATAATAATTATATTTGTGAACATTGTAATAAAATAAATCTAACATTTAAATTTAATTACAGTCTAGACAAGAAAAATTTTGTGATGGGACTTTTCTAACATAAACAAATAGTAATTAAAATATCATAGAATGGTTTTAAACATCAAATTAAATTATACAAAAAAAATGATTTAACATAAACAATTAATTATTAATAAAATACACAATTAATGGATAATATCAAAATAAAAGAAATAGATAATAATTATGTCAAATAAATAAAAATTTATAAGAGAAGTAAAAATAATACCCAACAATTTAATGAAAATTTTTCAATAGCAAAAATGAACAATGACCAAATGATTTGGGTGTTAAAGGAATTAATTTGCAATTTGGTTTTGTAATGGAAAAAAACTTAATTCAAAAAAAGTAAAGTCACAGGCGTGACTCTTCAGTCACGCCTGTGACAAATGGTTTGGAGAAGACAGAGTCACGAGCGTGACTTTTTCTCTCACGCCCGTGAGAGGGAGTTTAAAAGATAGGAGTCGCTATCGCACATTGAAAAAAATGGGGACTGTCGTGATTGTGCTTCGTCGCGATCGCGATTTTCTGGAAAATTTTTGGACGGTCGCGATCGCGACTTTCCGAAATTCTGGGACTGTCGCGATTGTACTGTGCGACTGCCCCATTTATACATTCTTACTTCTAAACAACATAACTTTCAATTCAGAAGTCCAAAAATTTCAAACTATCTATCGTTAGAAAGCTAAGAAAAAGATCTACATCTTTCATGAAGACAAGTTTATCTAATTCAGCCTGTATTAATACAGTTTAATCATTTAAGTAAAGGTTACCATTTCAGTCTAAATTGTACAGTAATTCTGCAAAAATTTCACACTAATACTGCTATCTTATAAAGGCCACTCTGCTTTTACAGCCGAAATAAACTTAGGTGAGCTTGCCTTTCCGTCTCCCACAAACAACACCTTTTCACCCTTGTTCAGCACAAACTCTACCATCTTCTGTTTGCGATTCAAAGTGGCACTATATTTTTCTAAGTGTCCATGCCCAAAATCACATCCAATCCCTTCATCTCCAATGGCATTAAATCCACCACTAATTTTTCCTCACCAATAGATACTTCACACTCTCGATAAACATGGCTAATAATAACGTACTGGCCCATCGGGGTACTAACCAGTAAAAGACCATCTAATGGACTTAAAGTTCTATCATGCAAAATCATACTTGTAGAAATAAAAGAGTGGGTAGACCCTGGATTAATCAAAACAATAACATCATGTAGAAATAATTTAACCATACCAGTTACAACTTCTGGAGCTGCTTCTGCTTCCTCTCTAGTCATTGCAAATACTCTAGCTGGTGCTTGACCCTTCGGTCTTCCTGGAGGATTTACCTTTCCTAATTGTACCAGAACTGCCCACTTCAGTTGCAGACTTGACTTCCACAGTCTCAGCCCTTTTTGATTCTTGCCTCTGAGTTCCTTCCTGTCTAACATATTTTGGACACTCTCTGGCCATGTGCTCTCTCTCTCCGCAATTAAAACAAGCTCCAATGAGTCGATAACACTCCCCTTTATGAAATTTGCCACAGTGGTCACATTTTGGATAGGATGGCTTGTTCTCCTCTCCTCTTCTGCCTCCTCCAACAGTCGAGGCTTGAAGGGAAATAGTTCTCATCGGTCTGGATCTACTTGAAACCGAAGTTTATACTGTGAAACGAAACGAGTCTGATTTCTCAGGATCTCGTGGCCACAAGCGGGCAGCCGGGAGAAGGCTATAGATCATCGTGCACGAGATTAACGAAACAGATTTCTCTCTTGCCCACATAACAAAATTTTCAATGCTCATACATTTTATAATATATTCATGCTTTCATACTTCTTAAATTTTGTGTTTTTCATTAACACAAAAGTAACAGAATTCATATAAAGCATCATGATATACATTCACGAAATATCTTCTCACATTCACAATGAATAAAACAAACATGTTCATCATATATATACACATAATTATTTCAGCTCATCATCACAAAACTATAAACATATTACCCACCTATTTAACTTGATATTTCC
>JANZXR010000170.1:33047479-33058339 GCA_027575705.1 Erythroxylum echinodendron | reverse complement strand
TCTTTGACTCGGCCCAGCAAATCCTCCCACGGCATTCACCTGCTCTGTGTTTTCCTCCTGCAAAATCGGACATAAATTAGTAGAATGTCCTAACATTGAACATATGCCACATACCTTTGCTTCTTTCTTCGTGACTACCAATTGTCGCATCAAAGAAGTAAGGTCATCCAATCTCTTCTCCAACGTGGTCATATTCACCTCACTCATGGCTTTTGTTCCATGCCCAGTACGTATACCAAATTGTTGGGTATTGGAAGCCATATTCGTGATCAATTCCCTTGCGGTCGCCGACATTTTGTCAACTAAGACACTACCGCTTGTAGCATCAATCATACTCCTATCCATAATTGAAAGACCTTCATAAAAATATTAAATTAACAATTGGTCAGTTATTTGGTGATGTGGACAACTAGTGCAAAGTTTTTTAAATCTTTCCCAATATTCGTAGAGTGTTTCTCCTGTATGTTACCGAATTTCGCAAATTTTCTTTCGAATATTGGCTACTCTCAATGCTAGAAAATATTTTTTGAAGAAAAGCCTCTTCATTTCAGCCCATGTTTGCACGTTTTCTCCAGCTGAATAGTACAACCAATCTTAGGCATCATCATTGAGAGAAAATGGGAAGACTTTTAGCTTAATCTTCTCTTCTGTCACATTCGTCGGTTTTATTCCCATGCAAACTACATCAAATTCCTTCAAGTGTTTGTACGGATCTTCTCCCAGTAGACCCCTGAAAATAGATAATAAATGAATCAATCCAGATTTTAATTCAAAAGTATTATCATCACCTAAATTTGAAAAATTTATGCAGTGGGGCTGTTGAGCGTCCGTAGGCACTGTTAGTTCGCAAAGGGTGCGGTTTGCTACCATTCGTTCCATTTTCTGCACTTGTCGCTGTTGTTTCGTCTGTTTCTGTAGTGCTTTTGCTGTTTTCTCAATTTCAGAATTGTAATGCAAATTTTTAGATTGATTTGAAAACGTAACGTACATAAACCGTTAAAACTTCCCTAGCAACGACGCCAAAATTTAGTACTATTGTCGCCTACAACCAAATTAAAAAGAAACCAATTTTCGTTAATATAAATTAATGTAGTAGTGAAAAGTGGGTATCGTTTTCACGAGGAATTTTAATGGCAAAGAATTTACGAGCTCGAAATAAATTAAATAAAAGGGTTTTTTTTTAAATTGTGAGTTAAACATAATTTAAATGGAATATGAAATTGAAAAATAACAAATAGCAAAATAATGATAATCAATAACAACGAATCTTGGCTTCCGGTCTCCTTTATTATTGAACTTGCGTTGATCATCGACACTAAAAATAATCAATTTATCAGTTAAGCATTCGTCGTGGTAAATTTCTCTACCTATTTTCTCTTCTGTTTAGTTAACCAAAAGATATATTTGAATTAACCCTTATTAATCAATAACCTAGATACGATCTCAGATTTAATTAATTAATAGCTTTACGAATAAAAAAAATTGACGAACTAGACAACATAAATACGATGTATATTTAGCCTAGATAATTATTTTTACTAGAATCATATCCCTAGCGTAGTAGACACAAATCCTAGCCGCTACTATTGATTAAAAGAACTAAACGTCAATCTATTTAATCTAGCGATTGATTGAATAAAATCACAAACTAGTTGCGCACCTAGCTGTTAAATCAAAGAATCAAATAATGACCCAGAAAAATAATTAATACTTGACTGATAAATCAATCGAAACAAAGAACAAAAGTCTCACAACATTCAGAGTTCAATCACTAGGATTCCGTAAACTAAGAAAAAAGATTTAGCTACTCATAATGGAATTGAAAATAAAAGAAATAACAAAACACATTGTCTCCACCCTAGGTCTTTATAAAACTTCCGAAAATATGTAGCAAATTACTACAAAAAATTGAAAGACAATAGCTGTAAAAAGTAAGAAGAAAAGTTGCGAAATAAATGTCGAAAACTACTCCTAAGGTGGCTGTCGAAAAAGCAAGAAAAAACACTGCAGAAAAATGAAAACTACTCCTAAGGTGGCTATCTCTTGTGTACGTGAATAGTACATGTCTTATATTATTTTTTGATTTCTTCTCTTCCCTCCTTGTGATCTTTTGCTGATAATCCTTATTCCCACTTCAAGTTGCAGATCCCATTGATAAGATAGCAATCTGATCTTTAAAGATTGTGAAAATTTGAATTTGAACTTGAACATAAAATCTGTAGATTCTATCTTCATCCTTTCACGTGGCCACGTCTAGTCACTAAATTGCTGCCAAACTGGAATTTTCGGGTTTCTTTGTTTCTTTTGCGTCTTTTAACTTAATTTCATCTCCTAAGAGTTGTAAATCATCTAAAAGCAATTAAGACATAAATCCATCAATTTTTGAATAATAATTCCAACATATAAGAGAAATTTATATATCAAAGAAGTGCAAAATGACAACTTAACAGCTATTTAACTCTTTTCCCTCTATTTTTTAATAATGACAAAAGGGGAGAATTATTTTTGATATTCTATATATTTTTGCTGAAGATTGATGATATATATTTTTATGATTATCACTTGCATATGATGAATCTGTGATATTTTTTGCTGTAAAGTCTGTATGGTAAAAAGGCAAGGCTCCTTCCAATTAGTAAGAACTTATAAAGTTAATAGGTATATCTCAGACTCTTTTCATTTCTTTGATTTGTTAAGGAAAGGATCCTTTTATTCAGTAAGAACTTACAAAGTTGACAAGTATATCTCAGACTCTTGTTTGAATTTTGAAAATATATCTGTATTAGTTGTCATCATAAAAAAGGGGGAGATTGTTAGCTCAAAACTTAATGATTTTGATGATGACCTTTCAAATTGGATTTATTTCCTTCTATTGCTAACGGGTTAATTCTCAAAAGGAAATAAAATCATATGATAAACGTTTCCTTTCTTGCAGAAACCTTCCTTATGAGCTTACCTAATTTATTAGAAATGATTTAACAATATATGGAATGATCTTACAAATCATAATAAGCTCCGTGATATGATCATTTATCTTGACATTTGGATACTAGAAGATTTTATCAAATATGATATTGGAGATTCAAAGTCAATTCATGATATAAGAGAAGCAACGACTAGTTGAAGAAGATGTCTACTTAAGGAAGAGCCGCTGCTTTTGCGAAAACAGCATCAATACTCCTGAAATACATTAACACTATCAATACACTTGAAAGTGATATCATTATCAAATCTCCTGTGCTTTAGAAAGTGAAAATTCTTCTTGAAAGAAATCATTGAAGCTCATATCGATCAAACTTCGTTTGCTGAGAGCTTGTAGAGACTAGTTAAATACTATTAGTTTGGAAGGTTGGAGAACCTTGAAAAATATAAACTCGTGAGCTTAAAGAGGCTCATCAAATCACTACTTGGAATTTTAGTGAACACTCAAGTTGGATACATGGAGACTGGACGTAGACTTGGGTTTTAAGCTGAACTAGTATAAATCAACTGCATCATTCTTCTCTCACTTTAACTTTTATATTTTCGCATTACATTGTATGTGTGTTCATTTTTGTAAGAGTCTTCTTCACTTTTATAATAGGCTCCTTCTATTTTCAACTTGCAATAGGTTCCTTTAAGTTTTAACAGGTGCCTTCTATTTTAAATTGCTTTGACAAGATTTATCATTTAACAAGCTCTTATCGTCTAACAGACTCCTATCATTTAACTGACTTTTATTGTCTGACAAGCCCCTATTGTTTTAAACTTTAATATGCTTCTATCTTTTATATCTTGTGTGAGTTTGTTTTGTCAACCTACAGAACTCATATGACTTCTATTTACTAAAAAATGTGCAATTAACATGATTAAGATATATAATTGTCAAAGTGAAATAATTTAAAAGCCTTTGGATTAATTTCATTGTTAACTGGCTAATGTTATATATATAGTTGTTGGATAGGCGAAGCCAAACTTACCACTTGTTTCTATTAGTGTTTTATTACTTATGTATAAAGAGTTCAGTGATATAAGACAATCTAATAATGATGAAGTGACCCCTAAAAGTAAGGGAAAGGCAGAAAGAAGAATGAATTCGATTCCTTCAATAGGTAGAAATATAATTATTGTCCATTTTTCTCTTTGTGTGAAACAAAAGACTGTATGCTTAGATCATTGCTAAAAATGGTATTACAAGAAACACAATTGACCAAATATAAGAACACAACATCTTAAGAACAATAAAGGCGTAATAATCAGCATACAACAAAAGGATGCATTGTTCATTAATGCAAATTGATACATATCATCATCCCTAAAAATGAGGTAACATTCTGAGGTATGGATGTCGCATTACATCTAGAAGCTATTTGACCTATAACTTTAACAAAAAGAAAGATTATCGATTAAAAAATGGTAGCAACAATCTACAACCACCTCAGTAAAGTAGAAACATGGTTTTCCCCAATTTAGGTTTTTGCCCAAAATTGAAACTATACCCACAACTATAATAACAATAAAACTCACAGAAAAACTTACATAAAAAACACTCATGTCAATAAAACCACCATTAACTTCATTGTCATCTGAAGTTTCTTTAACAATTGCTTCTTGAGTGCAACTCTTAAGTAGAGGTAACCCACAGAGAAAAGGATTGCCTTGGTAGCTACTTTCATCAAATGTTGCAAATTGAGCAATTCTGTTGGGTGTCTTACCAGAAAGATTATTGTAAGACACATTAAAAACTTCTAAAGACTTCAATTTTGTAAGCTCTAAAGGAATTGTTCCACTCAAAGTGTTGTAGGAAAGATCCAAAGTCTCAATTTCTGTCATATTTGAAAGTAAGAAAGGAATAGGCCCTGTTAAACTGTTATGGGATAAGTTCAAAAGTTTGATATGTTGGATGTTTCCAATTTCAGAAGGAATTGGCCCTGTTAGGTTGTTACAGGAGAGATCTAATCCAGTGAATCCCATGGAAAAAATGTAATCAATTTTGAATCCAAAAATATTTCCCTTCACTATGAACTCAAAAACTCCTTCCACAAGATAATAATAGTCAGGATATCTCCTCTCATCCTTATACTTGTGCGAATAATTGACAAAGGATGCTGAGAGTTTATTTTGTGAAAGATCCACCAACCTTAATTGATTATTCATCAACCACAAATCATTTGGAATATCTCCTATAAAATTATTATGATTTAAAAGAAGATATCTCAATTCAAGTAACTCTCCAATCCATTTGGGAATGATACCCTTTAAGAAATTGTGACTGAGATCCAAAGATACCAAATTATCGAGGTTAGAAGCTGAATGAGGAAGAGGTCCTTCTAGTCTATTTTCAGACAAAAGAAGATGTTTCAACATTGGAGTTTCAAACCTTGACGATAGACTTCCAAAAAACATGTTCTTAGAAAGATCCAACACTTTAAGAGGATACACATATTGAACCCACCTTGGAAATTCGCCAAATAATTGATTTTCACGTACGACCAATTCCGTCAAGAAAGAACAATTAGACAAGGTTTTTGGAATGCTCCCAGTAAGCATATTTCCTGATAGGATTAAGCTCACCAAATTTGGAAAATATGCACCAATATCAGTTGGAATTTGACCATAAATATGATTCCTGGAAATATCCAACAACATCAAAGTTGCATTTGGATTATGCATTGGCAAGCTAAAAAATCCCGAAAGAGAACAATCAGAGAGTATAAGACTTTTCAATTTTGTATTATTTTCGAATAACCAACTTGGAAACCTTAATCCCATCATTGTAATGCCAGAAATGTAAATAACTTGCAAGTCACGTTGATGGTATAGAAATTCAGGAAATGATCCACCCCCGAAACTAGATTCCAAGTAAAATTTCTCCAATTGAAACTTGGGTTTCAAATTATGATTGACCTCCCCTCTTTCTACATAGACTTCATTTTCAAAAGCTTCAAAAGTCTTTAGTTTGGAGTGGTTGAGAAATAGAGAAAGTGAACTTGGAATTTCAAAATGATTGTTACTCAATGCTAGAAACTTGATAGATGTGAGGATTTTCAGCGGAGATTGAGAAATTTTGCCAGTTAAGTGATTATGAGAGAGATCCAAATGTTGAAGAAATGTCAAATTCTCCAAACAATAAGGCAAGTCGCCATTCAGATTATTCCAACTAAGATCGAGCTCCCGAAGATTTTTCAAGTTGCATAAGCCTAGATGTATATTATAGAGAAATATATTAGAGAGGAGTAGAAAAAAGATAGACTTCAAATTATATTGTTAAGACTAACTTACCTCTGATATCTTGAATGCTACCAGCGAGCTTACAACCTGGCAACGATAGAATCTGAAGCGAAGTCATGTTTGCAATGGACCGTAGAAAGGTATTGTTATTTCCCATGTTACTGTAATCTAAATATAATTCTTTCAAATTGTTAACATTGGATAAGCCTGCAAAGACAAGAAAAATATTTTTGCACTTAAATTTAGGTTAAAAGATATAATAAAACTCTATAATGTTTCTTAAAAGTCTAAGTTAGTATATATTATTATTATTTATGGTAAATCTTAACAAAATTAAGTTTTTGACATCTTCTAATCTATGGATTATCAATTTAGTCTAGGAGATGTTATAGCTAAGTAATTTGGACCCATCAAAACCTGATGTAATTTTTAAAATAATTTCTATAAATATTAGTTAAAAGTGGGATTTCACCTTAACATTTCATAAAAGATCTAAACAAGCTTTTATTGTTATCTTTATTATCACTTTTTTACCCTAATCGAGGATCACTGAATATTATTTTAATATTATTATAATGCAAATTAATACTAGAGATAACTACAAAAGTTTAATTAAATTTTTTATAAAACTTTGAGATACATCATACAAATCACACTTTTAAGAAAAAACAATTTCCATTCTTTCAAACAAATTCCAAGTTTGTTACTCCTACAAAGGAAAGTAGACTAAACAAGAAATATCTATAACTTTCTTTATAAAATTAGACAAGTTTGAATCAACCCCTTGCAGGCAAAAAGGAAGTAGAGCTCCAAGACTTTTCAGGAAGTTTTCTTTCAAAGAAAATAATTAATATATTACACTAGCATTTTCTAGTATTTATAAATAATAACTAACAATTTTACATAAAGTCAAAGATATTAACTAGACATTTTTTTGTTTACTTACCTTTCCAAATTTGTATTTCCGAAAAATTATTCCATTCTAAATGAAGGGACTTGAGTTCTGGTAAGGTTTTTAATGAATGTAACTGAAAGATACTTCCATTACCAACACCGTGATTCAGCCAAAGGACTGTAATGTTGCTTGAACCTTCAATATCTACAAGAAGGAATTTATAGATCAACAGCAAGTAATTATTATCAATTGTATCAAGTGGATTTAGTTAGCGAAAGTGTAGCCAAAAAATTTATAAATTGAAAAATTATCAAGTAGAAACATCACCAACTTCATTTAGATTTTATAATTAAACGTTATATATATGATGGAAACATCAATACAATTTTTTGCAAGAGATGGAGATATACCTTTAGGTTCAACAAATTTGTCAATGTTATTGCCCCTAATGTCTAGCTCCTCCAAATTGGATAAGGTAATCAAATCTTGGGAGCAACAAAAAAAAACAAAGTATAATTAGATATTAATACAAATTAGCACAAATTATATTTAATCATTTCTTTAATTTTGGGATAAAAGATAAAGCAGCAAAATAAGTATAATTAACGATCTTTTCGAGTGAAAGTTAAAATATTTTAGACAAGTTAAAATTTTAAATGTTTAATTAATATAATTAAAATTGAGGTCAGTATTAAAAAAAATCATAAAATTGTAAAATTTCTGATTATTTTCCCTACAAAATTAAAACAGAGTCTTAAGTGTACTAACTTTTTCTTAATGAACTACATCATAAACAGTACCGTTCTTCCCTCTCAATAATAATAATAATAAAGGAACGGACCAACCTTGCGTGTTGATTGAACCTTTTTGTTGTGTATCAGACATGAATAAGGTCCTGAGAGAGTGAAGCCCACGAAGTAATGGTAAGATGCAGTTATACAAGTCATTAAAACTCAGATCGAGAACTTCCAAGTTCCTAAGCTTTGACAATTCTTCCAAGCCTACAGAAAGCTCATGCTTGTGATTACTCACAAAAGTGAAATGATACAAAAACCATTGCTTTGATATATATAATTATCGGGAATGGCTAATGTGATTTTTTTTTATAAAAAAAATAACTAAAAAGCTTAATCCAAACTTACCACTTGTTCCTATCAAAGCAATCTCACTTGTGTATAAAGACTTGAGCAACGTGAAACCACCTAAAAATGGTAAAATGGTGTTCCCCATTTTATTGAAACTTAAATCAAGATGCTCCAAATTGATAATACTCGACAACCTTTCAAAACCTGCACACCAACAATACTATAAGTTTAACATCTAAGTTATACGCAATAACCATGTGATTTGATAAGAAAAACTAAATGATTAAGAACCTTCATTCTTCGCACAACAAATAATGTTATTGTTTTGCAAAGTAAGTCTTCGGAGTTCTTGAAATGGAAGAAACAACGAAGCATCAAAGTACCAGTCTACAAAACCTTCCTCTCTAAAAGAGTAAAGCATGAGCTCATAGATTCGACCTGTTATGGTGTTACATCCAACACCATCCCACTTACAACAGTCAACGTCCTCCCTCCATGAAAGCATTCTTTGAGATAGGCTATTTGGGTATGTGAACGAATCTTTAAGCTTCAATAGTGCAACTCTCTCTTCCTCCCAACAAGCATCACTTCCTATCCCTTGTGATAAGAACAAGAACAAGAACATTATCATCAACATCGTTACTACTGTGAACCTCGCTTGATACTTCACTGTTCTAATGAAGTTTTATAGTGAAAAAGTGATGAGCTTCCATAACCCTTTTATCAGAGACTCATTCATTAAGGTAGTTGAACATGTTTATGGCAGTGGTCCCAACTTTTGACAATAATTTCTAAGAAAGCTAAGTGATGGTTATGCATTGACCAAAAAAAATTCATTTATTATATATTACGGTTGGGGCTTTGTGATACTAATAAATTTACTCAACTTTTTTATTTTTTAAAAATTATTTCTTTTTTATTCTTTCAATATCAAATACATTCATACCTTTACCTTTTTGGTAATTTCCATACGCATATTAATATTTTTTATCAATAATATCTTTTTTGATATTGATATAGCCTCTAATTCTTCTTTTCAATTGACGCATTTAACGCATTATTGTGTTGTCACCTCGGTAATAACTCGTAAGAAAGATGTACAGGGACATGTACTTGGACAAGAAAGACTTGGAAGCATGGGAATAAAACAAACATTAATGGTCGTACTTTGTATGACCCTATGATTATTACGTAAAAGACTGAAAGACTTAAAATAATTAGAGAAAAAAGGACAATAAATTAAAAAAGAATTTCCTCAAAAAATGCATTGCCTTATGATTTGCTTTTACTAGTAGATATTTATGGTCTCATTATACTTGGATTAAAAGTAAAAAATTGTGTGATGGAAGAGGTTTGTAAAAAACTGTCAGGTAGTAGTTTCGCAAACTGTTCGATTTTACTGTTGTAGTTTCTAGCACAAACAAAAATCAAAAAAGTTAAACTTAATAAAATAAATCAACACCAAGATTTGTTAACGCAGTTCGGCACTCTTTGCCTATGTCTGCGGGGCCCTCACCTAGCTTAATTACTTTCACCTAAGTACAATAGATTTACTCAAGGTTTTACTGAGCCGACACCACTCAACCCTTGACACTTTGAATTTAATTTACATCTTTTCATAACGAATTGTTCATGATTGACCAGATCGTTGATACAAAGAATATCTAAATACTAAACCCGCTCTCTATATACCTTTCGTGAAATAGAAGAGGCTCTTGGTAAAATCAAAGAAAGAACATGTTGTTCTTCCTTACTGAGCCGACACCACTCAACCCTTGACACTATCTCTCAACCTCACTTCTCGTGAAAGATTTTCACACCTAATAACACGACTGACCCGTGTTAATTTCGTCAAAGGATTTTTCTCTACTATTCTTGATGAAAGACACTTAATAAAATAATTAACTAATAACTCAAGTGATTAAAATAACTAGAAACAAAAACGAAAACACTTGAGACAAAAGAAAAGAATAAGTTCTCGAAAAGTTGAACTCCACTGAAAAAAATTTGAAAATTGTCGCAACAATAATATAAAAATAGTACACCCAAAAGTCACTCCACAAATTTTCCCCAATTCAGTCTTCATAAATAGATGTCGACATAACCCACATTCACGTACACCACCACACACATATCAACCGTATGTTACTCCAACATTTAATATCAAAATAAAATCCAACAATAAACCATATAAGCACTCACGCTGCTTCCATAAATCACTCTCTCTTATCTCCTGGACAGCAGCCGTAGGTATATGTTTTTTTTTTAACCCACACACAGGCAGTCACTGTATGATTGAACAACTAAAACACTTGAACTCTATCCCACACACGCAACCCAACTTAGTTGCCGCACACATACTCCCACGCGGTTTTTATGCACTTCACTCTTTGATAAACTTCTACAGCAATTAGGAGATATGCACCATCAACTTGTCTCACACAAACCACGTGTATTTTCAGAAATCCCTTTAATTCGCAAAGGAAACTTGCGGCAATACTTTCCAGCCACAACACCTACGCTTCTTTTCTTTTTTTTTTTTCTTTTTTTTTTTTTGATTACATTAGGTATCCCAGTTTAGCCGGACTAATCTTAAGCCTCTAAGACCCCACCCCAAGAACCCTAGAGGATGTAAATCTGGAACCCCAAGACCCCTCAGGTTCCTACGTA
>JANZXR010000170.1:33016428-33047379 GCA_027575705.1 Erythroxylum echinodendron | reverse complement strand
TTTTATGCAATTTAATCAATATAAGATTTACTAATTTAGGTTACTTTGGTAACTATCTAAATTAATAAACCTTACATTTATAAATTGTCCAATATTATTAAAAAATAGCCCAAAATAGCCCAAAAATGCATATGTGTCCAAAGGCTGCACGCGCCAGACCCGTGCTTATCACACGCGCCAGACGCTGTAGTTGGCAGATGTCTGGCAGACATCTGGGCAGACATCTGGTGCGTGTAGTCCACGCGCCAGACGTTTCCCAAACGTCTTCTTCCTTCAGACGCCCGTCTGGTTTTCATCCTCTATTTTTTATTTTAAATGCTTTAATGGATTCTTTAATGGGTGTCTTACAAACAACAAACCATCCCCAATCCGAAATCCATTACCCTACCTTCCCAACAAAGAAGTTTCCATGCCAGAAAATCACGATGATTGTTGCGTTTCAACAACCGTAAATACAACAGCAAACACAAATATTTTCATACAAATCAAGGGAAGACAAAGTTCAAATCATACCGTACAAAACATTTGATTTCCAGCCATTAACCCAAGGAAAAGATGGCATCGTGCAAAGTGAATCATCCAACCACACAAGAAAATAAAACAAAAGAACATGCCCACTATTCAAGAACAAACACAACGGAAGTCTGCAATTTATGAGAACAGCGATTCGGAAAACATGAAAACATATTTATAGAAACAAAATGGTATCGAAAATATACACAGTACACTCACAAAACCCAAGCGTGATTGCACTCGCAAGTTTCCATTTTCACCATTAATACCGTAAACATTTACGGAGATGCATGTGAATAGAAAAACAGATCAAAACTAGAAGTGTGTGGCCATGTTACGAAAAATACCACAAATAATGCATACAACACATTCCAAAGACGCAACAAACAATGCCAAAGAATTATACGGAGAATAAACGAAAATCCAGACGGTAAACAACAAATAATAAAACACATGGCTCTGAAACCAAATGTTAGATATTTCATGCGGAAATAATCACAATAGCCCAGTACCGATTGTATACAATCCAACTTAATTTCAAGGATTGATCACTGACCATTTGACAAACACGCTACCATATTAAAACGATTACGATTGAATCCCCTTTGGCTTGTAAACCTTAAATTCTTGATCTCTTCTTCTCCTTATCCAAAGTGATACATAAATAATATGCCTTTCAAATGATGGAAGAGAGAGCCGTTATAAGGGTTATGTATCTTCTTTTATAGATAGGAGAAGAGGGCCAAGAGAGATAACTGTTGAGGTTAAATGTTCCCACTCCATCAAAAGGTACATAGCCTTACAACAATTATTATTATTTTGGGCATTCCTTTAATTGGTCAAACTTTTATAAGTGGATAATATATTAAAACACTAGGTTAGTGGATCACCCACTTAATTTAATGTGGAAATAACAATCAGATCTGTTTGTTTATACCTTCAAGCACCTTCCAATATGTTATCGAAAGAGACGAGAGAATTCATGCTTGCAAGGATAGGATTTGTTCTATATTTTTAAGGATCATAGTATGCCTTTTCCGGCACTTAGAATCTGGTTCGAAACCCGACACAATTAAGTCCAAATAACTTAAAATTCGATTAAACTGTGACTAAAATAATAATAAGTTCGAGTTATTGAGAGTGATCCTCTTAAACCGGAACTCTAATTAATAGTTAACTAATTTAAATTTAATTTATTGATTTCAAATCGCACGAAACCTTTTTTATATTCTAATATTTTTCTTTTAGAATATCCAGATGTAATAATTGTCATTATATTATGATTGTTCGAGTCTCTTAACAACGTACACAAATAGGATTCGACTTGCATTCAAACATAATATTTGATGAAATTTATCACATATATTGCACGAATCCTGTCACCATTGAAATAAATTATATATTTTGAATATATGAATAAGGGGATCAAATCTCTTGTTCTGGCTATAATGTTCCTATCATATTTCAATAAATCTCATTCAAACATTTACGATGACTCCATATGAATAAAATTTAATGGAATAGGATTGGAACAGAGTAACTGAAACAGGTGATTTGACGTAATGAATAAGAGCTATGGATAAATTAAGAAAAAAAAGTCTCACTCTAATCATGTTTAGATAATGAAATGGTGTAAAACCTGATATAGATTTGTTTATGAATCATTTTGGTAGCAACAAAGAGTGAATCATACCTTCATCTTTTCTTAGATATTATCAAATTATTTGTTTAACTTTCTTACTATATTTTGGAAGGTTTTATCGTAATCCAATCACAGTTTGGTATTAAAAATGAAATTACCACATAAATTAGAATTATTAGGATATTTAGAGACTAAATGGAAATGAATAAAACAAAACTACATTATTTCTTTTCAAAGGCTTTGATGATTATATTCTTATTATGTTAACTACAACAAAGTTAACATTTGGCAACAACAAAAAAGCGTAGCTAAATGTCTAAAAAACGTCACCTATAGTTTTAGCTATGTTTCTGTTTCGTCACACAAAACGTCGTTAAATCCTATTAGCTAAAAAGTGTAGGCGATGTTTTCAAAAGTCGTTCTCAATACATTTCAGAAGTCGTAGTCAATACACTACAATAGATCAAGCCATTGGCGACTATCCATAAATTGTCTCTAAGAGACACATTTAGCGACGATTTAAGTTCTCTGAAAAACCGAAAGTGTTAAATATTTCGCAAACTTTTTGTAAACTTCTTTGGCACGAATAAAATAAAACCAAGTAAAAACGAAATAACAAGAACACCAGAAATTTGGTAACGCAGTTCGGCACACCTTGCCTACGTCTGCGGGGCCCTCACTCAGCTTAATCACTTTCATCGAAGTACAGTAGATTTACCCAAGGCTTTACTAAGACGACACCACTCAACCCTTGACACTATGTCTCAACCTCACTTCTTGTGAAAGAATTTCAGACCCAATAGTACGACCATCTCGTACTAACCTCAACAGAGGATTTTCTCAATACTCTTTTTAATTAAAAGACAATTAATAAAAAATAACTCAAGTGATAAATCAACTAAGAATAAAAACGGAAAACACTTGAGATAAAAGAAAGACTTCCTTATGATTTTATCTTCTCGAAATAATCCAGCTGAATCTCTTCATCGTAGCTAACTATTTCTTCATAAAAGCATGTGGCAGTGTTTCTTCAATTAATAACTAATGCCCACTTCACCATAGCTGACATTCACTGCATCATAAACTCACACCCATAGCCACGGTTCATCAACACTAGAGATTCACTACAATTTACTCAATAAGAAAAATGTGTGCATCACCAACATCTACTCACCAAGTCACTGCACCGTTGCTCTCTACACCCATCACGCGTTGTTCAGCAATCTTCCCTATGACTGTAGGTCCTCCCATGAAGTTTTAAAAACATCACATATGAATCGTGACTCCCATGAAGGTTTCACGCAAAAACCTACAAATTCTATCAGCTGAAAATTCAAACTCCACTCACAAAACACAAGCCATAAGTCTGTTATTCGGAACAGCAGCACCCACTTATATTATTAGTAGAAAACACACAAACTTCACTGCACTCACACCTACTTCATACGCACATTACACCCACTCACCATAGGAGTTACGCAACTTTGCACTCGTGAACACTACACAGGCGTACGTCTTATTTCTTTTTGCAAGTTGTAACCACATATATTATTTTTGGCAGAAAACTCTTCATGTACAACATGAGAAAAATATCATAATACCCTTGTTATTTTCAACCACGTAAGACACATAATCCTTCACCAATTAAACATGTGTACAAGATAGAATTCCATTCTATCTATAATATTATCCAGCCAGTGTTTGAATTCAAGATGATAAGAAGAATATGCCGATTTAAAAAATATGCTAAAATAAAAATAAACTAGATATATTTAACATATATCTAACAATCTCCCTCTTTTTGGCATATTTGTCACAAATCTGAAACTTCCCCTAAGTGACATAATTTGGCATATGGAAATTGAATTCAATTCCCTGTTAATGCAATAACAAGTTCCAAAGAACATCCGTAATCCAATCATCCAAATATCTCTCCTTTGAGACAAAAAAATGCCAAAAAGCAAGACGAATAGCCACACATATATCTTGAAATCTTCCCTTAAATGGAACAGTCACCACAAACAATCTAATAACTCCCCTTAGGATAAAACAGTGTCAAAACATATAATCATATGAATCAGTAATAGCTGCAACAGAAGAATTATAAACAAGCCAAAATGACAAGTTACTATCATTCAAAATATCGAGAGATATGCCCGAAATAGAGAGAGATACCCGAGAGAGAGATGAAAATCTTCAGTGGAGTCACATAGAAGTCACAATGCAGACTACTAAAGAGATGAGACGACAATGGCAACATAAAAACTATAGAAGAACTAAAGAAAAATTTTTTTATTTTTATTTTTTTCTTTTTAAAAAAACGAACTATACTTTAAAAATGTAAAGCACACAGTCCTGGTGCTCCTCGAAGAAATTCAAACTTGGGATTATTTCTCATTACATTATCTCAGTCATCAACTGTCTGATTGACTTCTTCATCTGAAGTAACTGACTTATCTTCAGTTTGAACAGTTGCTTCAAAAGTAGTAACTAATTGTGAATCTGAACAATTTCTTATTTTTCCTTCACTACATCTTTGTGATTGTTCTTGACCCTTTATAATCCAAATAGATTTCCGTATTAAAGGCTGATTCTGAATTTTATGTGAGGGACGCCGAATTCTTCGCCTTTGGCTTCTTTCAAAAAGCATCTGTAGTAATTAGTAACATCTTGGCCTTATATTCCCAATAACTCCCCAAAAATGACAAGTGGGTACAAATCTTCTATTCTTTCTCAACGTTTCTTCTTCTCGGACAGACCTGGATATATTCTTTTTCTCTTCATTAATTTTAGAACACTCACCTTTGTAACCAATGCCTTGAAGATCCCCTTTAACCTTACCGATTTCAATCAACTTTTCTAATTTTTTGTCCTCCATTCAGCATTCTCAAACCCTTTTCAGTACTTGCTAATTTCAGTCTAACTTTACCGAGCTCGTCTAAAGCTACTATCAATTTCTTTTCTAACTCTTGTATGGTGTTCTTCATGGCGAGATTTTCTTCCTTCAATCTTTCATTCTTTCTATATGTTTTTACCCATTTTTCGTACATTAATTCGTAAGTCTCATAAATGTTTTCCTTTTTTATCAATGAAACCACTTTCATCACTGTCATAATTTGAGATCGAGCATTGAGCTGAATCGTTTGAGTTTTTCCTAAAATTTCTTGATTTACTCAATTTTTTTCTTCAGTTATTTCCTTCTCGGTTACTGTTAAACAAATAACTGGACTTTTGCTATGTAAAGCAACTAACATATCACAATTAGCAATTTCTTCTTCACTACCATATTCACTCTCGGATTCATTCTTACTCTAACTGTTAGTAAAAGATTTTCCTTTTCTCTTCTTCAAAGTATTAGCATATTCAGCTTGAACATGCCCAAAATCTTAACGCTCATGACATTTGATTCTCTTCATCTTCCTTTCACCCTTTTGAGTTTTAACTTGTAATGCCAATCTTTTGCTTTTTTCTTGCTTACCTCTTAAAAGATTCATTTCGAAATTTGAAAGAATTCTAATTACCTTCTCTAATGACAGATCATTGATGTCGTAGGCTTCCTCTATTACTGCAATTTTGGAATAGATCTTAAAGGCAGAGATCTCAGCGTCTTCTTGACAAGTTTTTGATCGAAATACTTCTTTCCGAGTTGATGAGCCCAATTTGCTATAACTTGCAGTCTTTCATGAAAGTCCCCAATGGTTTCATTTTCATCCATCTTTAGTTCTCTAAACCTCACAGCTAACATCTGTAATTTTGATGCTATCATAGTTTTGGACTCTTCATGAATAGTCTACAAAGCATCCCATGCTTCTTTAGCTGATTCACAAGTTGATATCATTGAGAAACGTCCTTCATCAACAACACTAAAAATCGTATGCATTGCTTCTGAGTTTTCAAGCGCCCTCTCTTCTTCAGCTCTTGTCCATTCAACCAGATCTTTACGAACTGTCTCTCCTTTGTCATCAATAATCATCGAATGCGTCCACCCATACAACACCGAGTTCCATGCTCTTGTTCCCTGTGCCTGAATAAAGACCTTCATATGTGATTTCCATGTAGGATAATTGGAACTGTCCAATAAAGGTGGCCTAATAATTGATGCTCCTTCTCTCATAGCCATGTTCGCGAAGCTAGGATCTGCAGCAACTTGCTAACAAGTTCTGAAATGGTGACCCACTCTTATATCAATTGAAAAATCGAAAATGTTAAATGTTTCATAAACTTTCTGTAAACTTCTTTGGCACGAACAAAATAAAACCAAGCAAAAACAAAATAATAAGAACACCATAAATTTGGTAATGCAGTTCGACACATCTTGCCTACGTCTGCAGGACTCTCACCCAGCTTAATTACTTTCATCGAAGTACAATAGATTTACATAAGGCTTTATTGAGCTGACACTACTCAATCCTTGCCACGATCTCTCAACCTCACTTCCTATGAAAGAATTTCACACCCAATAGTGCGACCGCCTTGTACTAACCTCAACAGAAGATTTTCTCAACACTTCTTTTAATAAAAGACAATTAATAAAAAATAACTCAAGTGATAATTCAACTAAGAATAAAAACAGTAAACACTTGAGATAAAAGAAAGACTTCCCTATGATTTTATCTTCTTGAAATAATCTAGCTGAATCTCTTCACCGTAGCTAACTATTTCCTAATAAAAGCATGTCACAGTGTTTCCTTAATTAATAACTAATTCCCACTTCACCGTAGCTAACATTCACTATGTCATAAACTCACACCCACAGCCACGGTTCATTAACATTAGAGATTCACTTCAATTTACTCAATAAGAAAAACGTGTGCGTCACCAACACCTACTTACCAGGCCACTACACCGTTCTCTCTACACCCATCATGTGTTGTTCAGCAATCTTCCCTATGACTGTAGGTCCTCCCATGAAGTTTTCAAAACATCACATATGAATCGTGACTCCCATGAAGGTTTCACGCAAAAACCTACAAATGCTATCAGCTGAAAAATCAAACTCCACTCACTAAACACAAGCCGTAAATCCCATGTTATTCTCAACAGCAGTACACACATATGTTTTTAGCAGAAAACACACAAATTTCACTGCACTCACATCTACTTCATACGCACACTGCACCCACTCACCATAGGAGTTATGCAACTTCTGCACTCGCACACATTACACAGCCGTAAGTCTTATTTCTTTTTGCAAGCTGTAACCACATACATTATTTTTGGCAGAAAACCCTTCATGAACAATGTGAGAAAAATATCATAATACTCTCGTTATCTTTAACCACATAAGACACGTAATCCTTCACCAATTAAACTTGTGTACAAGATAGAATTCTATTCTATCTATAATATTACCCAACTAGTGTTTGAATTCAAGATCACAAGAAGAATATGCCAATTTAAAAAATATGCCAAAATAAAAATAAACTACATATATTTAACATATATCTAACATTCTCGTTGCCATAAGTAAACGATTTTATGATGTTTTCAATAATCGTTGGAAAAGTGAACATAGTTAAAGACAATTAACAAATATCGTCGCTATAACATGAAGTTTTAACGACATTTAAAAACTTTCATCTCAAAAACGAAAGATTTTTATGACTAACAACGTTTCTTCGTAAGTTGTAGGGGAAATCATTGTCCTTGGCATCAATTATGGAAAAGCGTCAGAAATCGTTGAAGCAAATAGTCACTGAAATACAAATTATGTCGCCAATAATCGTATTTTTTGCAACTATTATGATAATCATCGTGAAAGTGATGTAGAAATGTTATATTAGGCGACGATATCTACAAAACGTTGCAAAAATTGTACTTAGTATGCCGATTTATTTTGTCCGTCGCCAATTGTTGGAGATGATATTCTAAAGCGTCGCAGGTATGCCACATATGGCGACTATTTATTAGATTCATCGTAAATGTGGCACCGTTTTGTGACGATATGGTGTTCGTCGTAAATTGTTTGTGTTAAATAATTTCCACACAGTTTTAGGTGAATTTTGATGAATTTTTGCATGTGATAGTATTGTTAAAATTAATAATATTTGGAAGATAGTTTGTTAATTTTAATTGTACTTAATAAAAGTAGTTAATGCTGAGTGAACCAAAAATGTTAAATTGAACAATACTAAAAATATTATAATTTTAAGTTAAACAACTAGTCTTAATCATTAATATTTTGAATCAGTAAAACAATTATTTAGTATAATATCTATTTTATTGGTTGCAGTATAATATAATGATATATGGCAGTTAATAAAACTTTTAAATACAAGTTTAACAATTCTTACAGACATAGAACAATAACAATAAGAATGACAATAATACGCAATCTTACCATAAGAATGACAATAATACGCAATCATACCCTTAAATAATAAAGAAGTTGTTTGTAAAATTCCTACAGATAGAATAATAAATTAAGTTTAAAATTGAGTCCAACTGATTGCATCGATAAATGACAATTATATAATTATGTTTTTAGATTCCAAGTGACATTAGAGTTGGTAAAGGTAAACGAGTTCCCAATGTCTAGGGAAGGGTCCTTGCATGTTTGAAGGCACTAATTGAAATAGTGAAAGATCTACCCTCAGGTTTCAAGTTGTTAACACCCTCTTCCAACAGCTTCTTCGCTGTAGCTAAAATTCTAAAGGATACAGTTAATGAAATTCCATATTTAGTATGGAAGACAACTTGTTCAGATGAACTGCCAGTATGATGCGTTTCACTTAAAACACAATCAGTATAGAACTTAGATTGCCAGTTTAGTGAAAACATAAAACATACCCAAATTAAAACACATGCATACTTGAATGACCAGTCCAAGTCATCGGAATTGACAAATTTTTGAAAACAATTGATTTCTCTAATCCTTTACGGACCATTGTGACATCACCCCTGCCTCCATTTCCATCTATGTTCTCTTGAAGATTTAAGGAAGCTTAACAGAAGATATAGTATATACAATCAAATTTTCATATATATAATAGGTTTATAATAGGAAATGAGATGTAGATAACAAGGAAAGCGAGGTAGTTCAGACGATACTAAAAACTTTGAAGAAGAAACTCGACCATAGAAGGCAAACGATTATTAATGTATAAAGAGGGGATTTGTTTTGCATTGTTTTTTACATCATTAAGGACAATTTTGCCACATTTCTCCTAACAAAATGAATTTCCACCATCGGAAACTAGTCACCTCGTCGACATTCCTTGATGAATTATGTAAAGAGTTATATTCTGCAAAAGTGAATTTAGAATAAAATTCATTATGCTCAATGAAATTTTCGATGATAACTGAAAGTACTACAGTTTAGTAGTTATACATCTTCAATCTACCTAATAAGATGAAAGTTACCGTTATTAAAATAAAGGTAATTCATTTACACTTTATTTCATATCTAAATTTTAGAATTAAAAGTAGATTACACATGACTATGTTGTTAATGTAAAGAAATATAGTATTATCTATATAAGGTTACATTATTATTATTTAAAAAGTTCAATACTCTTTAAGACGTTTCATCAAATTAGGGAAGTCAAAAAGGATCTGACCTAGCTTGATTTTGGCTTGAGTTGATGGTCAGCCCAGCCCGTGGCCTTATTGTTACTCAAAAAACGACATCATTTTTGAAGTTTTTCTAAAAAAAATATGGCTGATTGGGTTGCCATAAATTCTACATTTAAATAGCAAGTTAATTGATTCCCTTATATTCTTTTCAATATATATATATATATATATATAATTTTACTTTTTGTTTGTGTATTTCATATTTTGCATCTGTGTAAAGTGTTATTTAAATAGTTTTAATTAGTTAATTTTTTTGTGAATAGATAATTTTTTTATTATTTTGTATTCAATTTATCCCCATATGATACTTTTATAATATCTTTTTATATGGATATGTGAAATTCATTGAGTCATTGTAGCATTTGTATATTTTCTTTTACTAACTAGTAAGATAAACAAATGAAAGAAAATAAGAAAATTAGTAATTCAAATAAGGATTCTAGCCCCAACCCTTTAAAGCATCCTCATTTAGAAGTCAATTTAGATAATCTTCAGTCTGATCCAGGATTGCAGAAAAAATTTCAAATTATCATCTTAATAATCGTGATAGAATATGAAGAGCTTATTTGTAAAAGGGTCCATGTCAACCTTTTGAGCATGATTTTTCACAAAGAAAACTTAGAAATATTTATCGTAGATTTGTTCCATCTTGGTTTAAAGAATATGCCAATTGGTTAGAGTATAGTGTTACAAAAGATGAAGCATTTTGCTTATGTTGCTATCGTTTTAGGCAGAATATTGGAAGTCAAGCAAGTGGTGATACTTTTGTTAGTGATGGATTTAACAATTGGAAGAAAAAAGACATATTTCATATTCATATAGGAGGTCCTAATAGCTCTCACAATATAGCTTGGAAGAAATGTCAAGATTTGATGAATAAAAAATAACACATTCAAGTTGCTTATGCTAATCAATCCAACCAAGCTCGAAAGGACTATTGTACCCAACTCACTGCATCAGTGGATTGTGTTCGATTCCTTTTACATCAAGGATTGACTTTTCGTGGTCGTGATGAATTAAAAACTTCTAGTAATAATGTTAATTTTCTTCAACTTTTACAATTCTTGGCTGACTATAATGAAGCTATCAACAATGTTGTTTTAAACAATGCCTGCAGAAATCTCAAAGTCATTATTCCTAACATACAAAAGGATATTATCAAAGCCGTTGCAATTGAAACATCCAATGCCATTATTAATGATCTTCAAGGTGGGTTATTTTCTATCCTTATTGATGAGTCTCGTGATATCTCAATCAAAGAACAATTGGCTATTGTTTTATATTATGTGAATGCAAAAGGATGTGTGCTTGAGCGATTTACTGGTATTATTCATGTTAGTGATACCACCCCTTTATCACAAAAGTTTGCAATAGATGAATTGTTTTCAAAGCATATCATCTCTATGTTGGCAAGGATACGATGGAGCTAGCAATATGCAAAGAGCGATTAATGGTTTGAAGACTTTGATTTTAAAAGAAAATAATTCAGCTCACTATGTTCATTGTTTCTCTCACCAATTGCAATTAGCACTTGTAGCGGCGACCAAGAATCATGTACATGTTGCTTTGTTGTTTAACACAGGCTCAAGCTTATCAAATTTAGTTGGAGGTTCTTGTAAAAGAAAAGATCTTCTTCGTGAGAAGCAATTTAGTAAGATTGTTGAAGAGCTAAAAAATGGTGAACTTTCAAGTGGTAAAGGTTTACATCAAGAAACTTCTCTTCAAAGACCAAGTGAAAGACATTGGGGCACACATTATGGATCATTATCAAGCTTAATCGTGATGTTTGACTTCATAGTTAATGTTCTAGAGATCATTACAGAAGAGGGCACAACTTCAAAGTAAAGAGGTGAAGCATATGCTTTGCTTGACTCTATACAATCTTATGAATTTGTGTTTAGCTTAAATTTGATGAAAAAAATCTTAAGAACACAAATAAATTATCTCAAGCATTGCAAAGGAAGGATCAAGACATTGTCAATGCAATTTCTTTGATTAAAGTTTCTAAACAATGACTACAAATGATGAGGGATGATGGGTAGCAGTCCTTATTTGATGAAACAACTTCATTTTGTGAGAACCATGATATTGCCATTCTAAATATAGATGAAAATTTTGTACATTGGGGAAGGTCAAGGCGAAGTGCATAAAAATGACGAATTTGCATCATTATCAAGTGGAATTATTTTACACTGTGATTGATATGCAACTTCAAAAGCTCAACAATTGCTTCAATGAGGTAAATACCAAGTTGATTATTTGTGTGGCATGCTTCCAAACTCTTTTTATGCTTTTGATAACCAAAAATTGATTCAACTTGCTGAATTTTACCCTTCTGATTTCTCTAAAGTAGAACTTATTACTCTTGGTGATCAACTTGACAATTATATTGTTCATATGCAATTTGATGATCAATTTTCGATATTAAATAGGATTAATGATCTTGCTAAGAAGCTAGTTGAAACAAAAAAGGATGTTGTGCACCCTTTCGTTTTTTTTACTTGTGAGATTAGCTTTGATTTTGCCTATTAATCCTGCATCGGTGGAAAGAGTTTTTTCTGCAATGAAGATAGTGAAAAATCACTTGTGCAATCAGATGGGAGATTCTGGGATGAATGATTGTTTGATCACATATATTGAGAAAGATATCTTCAATCATATTGACAATGAGAAAATTTTACAGTGATATTAAAATATGAGGACTTGTAGGGAATGATTGTAATAGGTTATATACTTATATGTAAGAAGCTCAAGATAATGATGTAATTTTTTGTTTATCAAATGTAGAAATATTTGTATCTTTTTTCAGTAATATAAGAGTATTTTAAATATTTTTCTCCCACTCAAAAAAATTTCTGAATCCGTCCTTGATAATATCATGGTGGCTTTTTAAGTTGTCAAGATAAATCCTAAAGTCTTCATCCCTTCAATGTTTGCATAAGATTATGTAATCTTAACTGGTATTTGCAAGCAAGTTCTAGATTTGCTTAACCATGAAAGAATGCTCTTAGCAATGAATGCTTTTAATTGGTGTTTAATGTTTCTGAAAAACCAGAGGGTGTTAATTATTTAGCAAACTTTCCGTAAACTTATTTGGCACCAAAAAAATAAAGACAAGCAAACCGAAATAATAAAAACACCAAAAATTTGATAACGCAGTTTGGCACTCCTTGCCTACGTTTGCGAGGCCCTCACCTAGCTTAATCACTTTCACGAAAGTACAATAGAATTACTCAACGCTTTACTAGGCTGACACCACTCAACCCTTGATACTATCACTCAACCTCACTTCCCGTGAAAGATTTTCACACCCAATAGTCCGACCGCCTCGTACTAACCTCGACAGAGGATTTTCTCAAACAATCTTTTAATGAAAGAACAATGAACAAATAACTCAAGTGATTAAAATAATAAAGAACAAAAACTAAATGCACTTGAGATAGAAAATAACAACTCTCGATGAATTCCACTCCACTAAAATAGATCTGGAAATCGTCGTAGCAACAATGAGCTGATTCAGATAAACACCAACACGAAATTATAGCTGCACCTATAATACATTCACCAACTAAAATATACGCAGCTTATAAGGAGATCAATTAACAATCGTTGCTGCTCAAACAAAAACCTTGGCCACACATAAATACTTCATAAGTTTTCCATTTATGCCACAATATAAGTGCCTTCCATGATACTCACACAATTTTCCTTTAACGCCCACTTCACTTTAATTCCAAGACACCCACAGTGATGCACCAAAAATCCTTAATGACTAATGCCTTACCTTCTTTACCTTAGCTACAAAAACAACCCACCTGTCACGTTCCTGTGCAATCTTCACAGCCCCATCCACAAAACACTCACAATTTGATTAAACAACTAACTCTTATAAAATCAATCCCACCATAGCTCATGCAAAGGACATGTTAATCACTTTATCAATACATAAGCACGACACCGTAGCTTCCATCAAAGACACATCATTTAGATAATTTTGTGAAGTGTGCCGGAAGCCATATTCTCTTGTTCATAGACACATAACACTCACTGTTTCAGTGACACACGCGCACACCTTCTATTTGCCGCACACACCCACCAAAATAAGCTATAGGTTTTTCTCTAGTTTAGCTCTTTCATACACACACAAAAACAAACTTCGTATATTTTTAGGAGAATCACTCAATTCACAATTAAAATACCATAATGCCCTTGACATCTTCATACACATAAGTCCATATCCATTTAATTCAAACTAGAATTTTTTTTCAATATTCTTCAACGAATATACATCTATCTAAGATAGAATTCTATTCTATCTAAAATATTATCCAACTAGTGTTTGAATCCAAGATGATAAAAAAAATGTCAATTTAAAAATGTGCCAAAATAAAATGAAATAGATATATTTAACATATATCTAACAGTTTCAAAAAAGCTCAAATTCTTACTAAAGGAAGGTCTCATTCATCTATCACAACAAGCTAATATCATTTCAATTGAAATCCAGTCAATCAATTTAAGCATGCAAATATATTAATTCACTCATATTATGCATTTACAATCCCGGTCAAGTTCATTTAATAACCATACATCTCTAACTATTAAACAAGAAAACAAACACGCAATGTACAATACTAAGAAAACATAGGATTTAAGATGCAAACAACATAAATAAAGACAAACAATAAAATTAAAAATAATTTAATGAAAAATAATAAAATAATAAACAGAAAAGGATAGAAATACAATACTAAGATGAAGGCGGACACTGTCTGGAACGAGTATTTGAATTCCCTACAAAATTCCTCATCTCTGCTATACTAGCCTCAATCATGTCTAATCTATCATTCGTTCCCTATTCAAATGCAATTAGTTGATTCCGCAATGAATGATATTCAACATAAGTAGGTACAATGTTCCAACACCTAGCTTTGGATGGCAAAACATCATCCTCTTCTCTACCTTTAGCTACTCCGATACGACTACACTTGCTACTTGAAGCTTCTGTTATGTCGTCATTAATGAGAGCATAATCACCTTGTCGCCTAAAAATCTTCATAGACAGCAATGATTGCAAGTCTAAACTAGAGTTGTCCGAAACTAACTGCATAACTATTCTCTCAGTTAGTAAACCAAGGTGCTCTGTAATTTGGGTTACAAATGCCCTAACTACTATTTTGCCAGCTCTAGCTTTAGCCACATCAAATAGATGCATACTTAACCACATACTAGCATTAAAATGTTTAGCATGCACCATACACCACAACACAAACAATTCTGCTTTAGAAACTGCACCTTGACTATCTCCTCGACCAAATAATGTAAAAGTTAAAAACTTATGAAGATAGGGTCCACTAAAGCAAATGATTTAGACCTAATTGGAGAAAAGCGCTTATTGATTTAGTAATTTGATCCAAAAATCTATAGGCCTAAAATCATCATGGTAGTCATATAAATCACTATATGAAAATCCAAATATACTATTCAAGACATCTAAAGTAATTACATACGGCATGTTCATCAATCTAAATATTATATTATTTACAGTGCCATCATCGTTAAAGATCAATTGTAAAGTACTCAAAATTTCTAGAGTTAATTCAACGTATGAACTTTTTTAATTCAGCAAATCTATCCCACCCTATGTTATGCAACAACTCATTCACTCGGTCTGCCATTCTAATTCAATAATAGCTCCATGATCGATAAATCGATTCAGAATAATTTGATGATCTTTCAAAGTCGCATACCTTAACCGGATCTTATGACTATCAAATTAAAGACAAGGATTACCTAAAATGGGCGTATCATCCGGTTGAGAAGATGAAGATGCCGAGAATCTCATAGGAGGCATACGTGATAAGCTTACCTGAAACAATAAAATAAAATTACAAAAACACATCTACAGATAGCTTGCAATTCTTTAATATGAGGAATGGTTGGAATTCTCAAAATAGTTGTAGCAGGAGATTGTGCACCATCATATCTATGATAAATAGTTAAGTCTGCGACATTAAAAATAAGACTAATTCTAATATCACTTGGTAATCTTAAAACATAAGCATCATATTAGTCAATGTTAGGCATAATGAAGCCATTTAGTGGGCTAACGAACCTATTTTGGTTAGCTAAAATCTGCTATTTTTCTTTCTTGTAGCTTTTGTTATCTTGTTCATTCTTGACTTTGGCTTATGTGATGTTTTGTTTTAGTTAAATCTTGAACTACTTTTAGGATAATAATGGAGACAAATATAGTGATTATAGCAAAAGTGTTGGTCTCATGCGACAATTTGTCATCAAGTAAGGTACTGCTCCATATAAGATGTACCAAGGACAAGTCAGATAGTGCACATTACTAGTGGGAAAACTTGAATATTGATATATCTTGAAAGCTTTTGAAACTATCCTCAAATAGGGTGTTTTTCCACTCTTGCCTTCTTACGAAAGTGATTGAGAGAAAGTCTTTACTTTCTACTTAGAAGAACTATTACTTTCCTAAAAGTTGCCAATCCTTTCATTACTTGACATTTCCAATCTGCAATTTTTATTTGTTTTTCTACCATACAATGTATAATAAATTAAAGAAAGGGTTATACCTTTGTTCCGTCTTCACGGATCTACTACAACTCCGTTTCTAGGACAAATTTGCCCTTTGAAACACTTGGGTACGCTGCTTTCAATACCACAAACCACAAATGAAGGTGGGGAAATCCTCTCTCAAACGTCGCTGACGTTTTTGTCTTCATCGGTCTGATCTGCTCCAGCTGCGTCTCGCGCGGGCGTCATATTTGGTTGTGCGATTAAATTGAAAATCCATTATATTATAATATATTAATTTCTTTAAATTTCATAGACACCCGTGACAATTTTTTTAAAATTTTAACTTTTAACTCAAATATTACAATTAATTAATTTACTTTTATCTACATCACACTATACATTTAAAAATTTTATTTTAGTTTTTCATTCCTAATTTTTACTAACTAACTTTATTAATTCATTTCAAATATTCTAACTCATATATTTTTACTTATTTTCTCCCCAAAAAATTTATCCATATTAACAAACTTTAATTTTCCCCACAAATTTTTAAAATTAACAATATTTATATATACGTATTTAGCCAATCATAAAATAACATATTAGGCCATAACTTCTTATATTCGTATACATTTTTTAAATTATAACTTTATTTTTAAATTATGTACTAAAATATGATAACACATTTATTTACACCTTTTCCTATAAACTTTTACTAAACTATTTTATCTTTTCTACTATATAAATTTCACAATATTCACTCACATATTTTATCCATTTATCTTTTTAATTCATTCATCCATTTATTTTTTATTCATTCTTTACTATACATTTTGAGGATTTTAAATTTTTTATTTAAACTTATTTTATTAATTCATTCGAAATAATCCAACTATTATATTTTTCCTCTTTTTCTTTGACAAAACTTTATCTTCAATTGCACAATTCTATTTTTCCCTAAAAATTTTAAATTAAAATATATTCATTTATACAATACTCTTTAATTTTAATTTAAGTGAGCATTATATTTCCTTGGATTATGACAGCACAAATGTGCAGTCTATGTCTATTAGTTTATTATTACGGTTGGGGTTTTGTGGTACCAATAAATTTACTCAATTTTTTATTTTTAAAACTTATTTCTTTTTATTCTTTCAATATCAAATACATTCATTTTTTATTTTCAACTAGTATCTTTTTGGTAATTTCCTTATGTATCTTAATATTTTTCATCAATAATATCATTTTTGGCGTTCAATCTTTTTCCATATTAATATACAATTTGACGCATTATTGTGCTGTCACTTCGGTAATAACTCGTAAGACAAAGATGGACAAGGAAGCCGTGGAAGCTTGGGAATAAAGACGCATTATTGTGTTGTCACTTCGGTAATAAGTCGTAAGATAAAGATGTAGAGGGACATGAACTTGGACGAGGAAGACCTGGAAGCTTGGGAATAAAACAAACATTAATGGTCGTAAGTTGTATGACCCTATGATTAGTATGTACAAGACTGAAAGACTTGAAATAATTAGAGAACCTCAAAAAATGCATTCCCTCAAGAATTGCTTTTACTATTAGATATTTATGGTCTCATTATACTTGGATTAAAAGTAAAAAATTGTGTTACGGCAGATGTTTAACTTTTAAAGTTTCATAGTATATAATTAACGTTTTATTTTAGTTACTCGTTCTTCACATGTGCTCCCTCCATCGAAATTTTATTTATTTTACATATTTATTAACAAATGAAACACGTATTTCCAAAATACACATTACAAATACCTGTTATAAACACGATGTATTATTTATTTTCATTTTGTTTAAAATGTAATTTATTCTTTTGAATGAAATAATAATTTTCATTTATTATAAGGGGTTATTAAAAAACTGAAGGGTGTAGTAGTTTCGCAAACTTTCATATTTTTCCGCAGTCATTTCTAGCACAGATAAAATCAGAAAATTTAAACTCAACAAATAAATCAACACTAAAATTTAGTAACAGAGTTCTGTTGGAATATTGAATAAGAACAATCCCATAATAGAAAGGAGAAGAAGAAGAGAAGCATTTATAAGTTAAAATGGAGCCAAATCAAAATGCCTTAGGGCATTTTGGTGGTAGACCTCCTATTTCAAGCCCAATGCTTTCTCTCTCTCCCTCAAATACACTCCTCTTTATTTCAGGCCCGTCACATTTTCCAACGAGTTCGACACACTTTGCCTACATCCACGGGGCTCTTACTTAGCTTAATTCTTTCACTAATGATAATAGTTTTACACAAGGTTTTACTGAGTCGACATCACTCACCTCTTGACACTATCTCTCGTCTTCACTACCTGTAAAAGAATTTCATATCCAATAGTATGATTACCCTGTACTAACCTCAACAGAGAATTTTCTCAAACATTGTTTAATGATAACGAAACAAATAAACAACTCAAGTGATTAAACAAAATTTAACATAAATGAAAATCACTTGAGAAAGAAAAGAAATAACAACTTCCCAATATTTTCAGCTCTTTCGAAGATTAATCTGACTATTGTTCACCAATGACACTAACTGATTCACAAAGCCACAGCTGCACCGATAATACATTCACCAACCAAAATATTCGCAGCCCACAAGGAAATTAATTGATAAATGTTGCTGCCTAAGATGGAATTATACTTGCACACCACATACAACCAATCAAAAACGACGCAAGGAAAGAGTCACCCCCACACCCAATCTACAGCTCCCTAACATTATCTTGCAATACAGAACCACATGAGTGCTTTCATGCACTTTGTTTTTAATCACCAACACAAGCAGACCATGGCCACACTTCACATACACCCGCAACCCACCCAGAACAAAGCAAAGACCCAGGCATACCCACAAGGAGTCACGCACACACACCACACACAATCTGTTGCAATCGACGACAAGGACACCAAATAGAAAGTGGAGCAACCACTCAAGATAACCCTCTTCAACCAATGAAACACTAAGGGCTTGTTTAGTTGGAGCGTTAGTAATAGAATAGAATGGAATGGAACGCAGCACACTTTTATCGTTTAGTTAAGGGTTTTATAATAGAATGAAATGAAATGGAACGGAAGTAAAGGATTTCATGTTACGTTCCATTCTATCCTAAACAGTGAAAATAAGAAATCTCCGATTCGGAGGGCTTAGGATGGAACATAAACTAATAAATACATATTATCTAATATACCCTCAAAAATTTTTCTCAATACCAATTACGTTTTCTAACCTTAAACCCCCTTCTATATAATTAATAATATTTGTATATTATTTCTCCTTACTCTAATAATAATATTTTGATATTATTAATAAAAAATTGTATATAATTAATAATATAATAAAAATTTTATTAATGAAAATAGAAAATATATAAAAATTATTCCATAATTGTTTATAAATTATATATAATTTATTATTAATTATGTAAAAATATTATTATTAATTATTTAATAAATTTTATTCTATTATATGTGATTTATATTTAAAATGTTATATTTATATTTTTATTTATAAAGAAATATATAAATCCAATTAAAGAATAATTTTTATTTTTTATTTTCATTAATAAAATTTTTTTATTTTATTATTAATTATATACAATTTATTATTAATTATATAAAAAATATTATTATTATTAATTATTTAATAAAATTTTCTATTATATGTGATTTATATTTAAAAATTATTTATTTATATTTTTATTTATATAGAAATATATAAATAAAATTAAAGAATTATTTTTTATATATTTTCTATTTTTATTAATAAAATTTTTATTTTATTATTAATTATATACAATTTATTTTTAGTTATATAAAAATATTATTACTCATTATTTAATAAATTTTATTCTATTATATGTTATTTATATTTAAAAATTATTTATTTATATTTTATTTATATAGAAATATATATAAACAATTACAGAATTATTTTTATATATTTTCTATTTTCATTTATAAAAATTTTATAAATTAATAATAATAATATTTTATATAATTAATAACAAATTGTATATAATTAATAATAAAACAATAAAACTTTTATTAAAATTTTTATTATTTTAAAATAGAAAATATATAAAAATTATTTGTCACGGTTGTGCGTGATTTTTTAGTTGGACATGATTTCTGTTTAAAAATCATAGTATTAAATCTCTTGCAACAACTATTTTAATATCAGGAGTATAATAGTCATTTATTATACATTCCATTCCATTTCATCTATCTTCCAAACAATGTTTCACTATATTATATTTTGAACCCTTCCATTTCTACTAAACAACTTTTCACTATATTACATTCTATTTTGTTATAAACCGTTACGTTTCATTCCGTTCTATTAATTAATATCCAACCAAACAGGCCCTAAGAAAAGTGCAGCTCACACACACACTAAGGAGGGTGCAACTCACACATGCATAGCATAGGTTGCGTGATTATCCAAATTAAGAAAAACTGCTACACCACAAAAAAAACCACCACCCCCAAAATTAACATTCACCCTGCCAAAACAGGAGGAATCACACAGTCAGACCCGGCCCTGGGCAAGGGCGAGCTGGTCCCCTGCCCAGGGCCCACTTTAATTTTTTAAAAAAATTACATATATAATTATTTTAAAAAATTTTAATTTATTTTTTAATTAAAGTAAGAGGTCCTCTTTTTTTCTTCACCTCGGGCCTATAAAATCTCAGGACCGGCCCTGCACACAGTAATAGGCATACCCAATCAAATCCCAACGTGATTCACTTAAGACTCTTCATAAAATAGAGTTCTATCTTGATACAATCTCTTATCAAAAATTATCCAAAATAGCTTTTTAATTTCATCCTTCAAGACAACTATAATCAAACAATGAAATCCAAGAAAGCAAATTTTATTATATCCCACTTTGATTTGAATCTTAAACTCATCAACGTTATCTTCGATGTCCAATTATCAAAAAAGGCCAAAACCAAATAATAAGATAGTATTTATAAGATAAGCAAGTCAAAGTAATAATATATATATATATTTCTATTGATCAGTTTGACAATTTGAAAAATTAAGGGAAAAATAGATAATAATTGTACACCCTCCAATTAGGATGTTTAATGTTCTTGACTATCCATTTTTTAGGGTCAATGGTCAACAAAAGTTGGCCTTTCCTTATCCCTTTATTCTTGGATATGCAAGTGACATGGACATGCAACTAACTCTATTAATCCATCGAGCTAATAAAATTAAAAAATAATCGAATAAAAATATCTTGTGAGTCATACATGGGAGATTTTTTTTAAAAAATCAAAATATAAAGTTAAGATCTTATATTTATGAAAAAGACATAACCGTTTATCGTAAGATTTTATCGGTTGAAGTTTATCTTCCTTTTTATATATGCTTACAAGAAAGTTTAGAATAAGATTTAAAATAAAACTTAATTATTATAAAATTTATAGAATCTACTTTTTTAAATTGTAATAAAGTAGTCTTTACCTCTGCAGAAAATAATAAAAGCTTACTTTCTTTAGCTTGATTTTTTTTGAAACTGTAATTTATTATTAATTTATTTTTTAAGTAATTTTCTCTAACAACAAATTTCAAATTTGTATTAAGTTATTAATTCATAATTTCTTAGCAAAAAATTTACTAAATTTATAATATTAAACTTATAAGGGTTAATTATTAAAAAATCAAAATTTGCTTAATTTTATAATTATAGCCAAAACTTAACAAAATGACAATTAAATATTTAAAATTTTCAATTCTAGTTGAGCGTTAATGTCTCTCTAAAATTTGCATACATATCTTATTACGTGTTGCAGAAACCTAAACACTTGTATATGTTAATACAATCCCACAACGACCACCGACCGTCTGATATCATCGTCGCTTACATACTCCCCTTCCGTTGCTGCCGACTTGCAAGTCGACTATCCACTTGCAAGGACACAACTGGGAACACTTCTGGGCAGGCTTATAAATAAGCCTTCCCAAACAATTTTACAGGCATTTCAAAAAATTGTTAGCTTCTTCATTTTCAATCCCCAAAATTTAGAGAGTATTTCTCATTATAAGATTAGAGAGAAGTTGTAACTCCTAAATTTTTCATAATGAAATTTCTTCTTTTGGCCAGTGATTTTTACCCTAATTTGTTTTGAAGTTTTCTATGTAAAATCTGTGTGTCAATTTTTTTATTATTATTCTTTCAATCATATTTAGCTACGAACTTGTTCTAATCCAGTCAAATTTTTGCAACAAGTAGTATCAGAGCCGTGTTTAGAAAATTATAACGATTTTTTGGTGCAATCCATATTCACGTGAAATAGTGGGAGCAAATTCTGTTCATTATAGAAGCAATGGCGATATAATTTGAGATTGAGAAGTTCAATAGGAGTAATTTATCATTGTGGAAGTTGAAGATGAAGGCTGTCTTGAGAAAGATAACTGTTTAGCAACCATTAGCAAAAGAACAACAACATTCACAGATGATAATAAATGGAATGGGATGGATGAGAATGCCATTGCAAATCTTCATCTAGCAGTAGTAGATGGGGTGTTGTCAAGCATAGAAGAGAAGATGATGACAAAAGAGATTTAGGATCATCTCATAAAATTGTACGAAGCCAAATCAATGCACAACAAAATTTTCCTCAAGAGAAAACTTTATGTATGGCTAAATCTACTTCGGTGACAGAGCGCATCAATACCTTAAATACTCTATTCTCTCAATTTACTTCGTTGGGTTGTAAAATAGAGCCAAATGAACGTGATGAACTTTTACTTCAAAGTTTACCTGATTCGTATGAGCAACTCATCATCAACTTAACAAATAACATCCTTACAGATGTTCTACTCTCCAATGATGTTGCATATGCCATCCTAGAAAAGGAAAATCAGTGCGAGAACAAGGATAACAGGCAGGCAAGTTCACAATATGCGGAGGCCTTGGCGGTGATGAGAGGGAGATCAATAGAATGAGGTCAAACTGTAAATCAAAATCATAGTAGATCAAAATCAAGAAGTAAGAAGAATTTAAAATGCTACAATTTTGGAAAGAAAGGTCACCTGAAGAAAGATTGTTGGAATTTAAAAAAAATCAATCCTCAAGGAAATATGGTAAGTAATTTTGATGACGGAGATGCTCTATATTGTGAAGCAGTAACGACTAATAAAGGCAAGAAAAGGTTTTCTAAAGTACGGCCTCTTGACTCAGGAGCTACATTCCATATGACCTCTTAAAAGAATGGTTCCATCATTATGAACCTATCTCTAAATGATCTGTGTACAATTGCAATCATTAAGCCTTAAAGATCGTTGGCATTGGAACTATCAAGCTGAAAATGTGATAGTACAATTCATACTATTCAAGATGTGGGACATGTGGAGAGCCTAAAGAAGAACCTATTATTTGTAGGACAAGAGAATGGGATCGTTAAAAGGAGCATTTGTACTTATAAAGGGAGAAAATATAATTACAAATTTATACATGGTAAAGGGAGAGACTTTGCAAGAAGCTTAAACATCAGTTGTATCAAGTAGTGTAAGTGAAAGATCAGCAATTATGTGGCATTAAAAACTTGGGCATATGTTTGAACAAGGAATGAAAATCCTTGCAGAGCAGAAGCTACTTCTTGGACTTACAAAAGTATCACTTCCTTTCTGTGAACATTGTGTTATAAGCAAACAGCATCGGTTCAAGTTCAACACATTAAATTCTTGAAGCAAATCAATTTTAGAATTGATTCACTCTTATGTATGGCAAGCACCAATTCCATCTCTAGGAGGAGCAAAGTACTTTATTTCCTTTTTTGATGATTATTCTAGGAGATGTTGGGTGTATCCAATTAAAAGGAAGGTAGATGTGTTTCCAGTCTTTAAAGTGTACAAAGCGTTGGTAGAACTTGAATCTGGAAATAAAATTAAGTGTTTGAGGATAGATAATGGAGAAGGATACACTAATAATGAATTTGATCAATTCTGCAAGTAAGAAGGAATTAAAAGACAGTTCATAACTGTATACACTCCTTAGTAGAATGGAGTGGTAGAGCGGATGAACAGAACTCTATTAGAGAGAACCAGAGCTATGTTGGCAAGTGCCGATTATTATGTGGTAAATCGAGCCCCATCAACTGCAATTGAGTTGAAGACACCAATAAAAATATGGACTGATAAGCCAGTTGATTATTTAAACCTCCATATGTTCGAAAATCCTGTGTATGTGATATACAATCCCTAAAAAACTATGAAGCTGAATCCAAAATCCAAGAAATGCTTATTTTGTGGGGTATGCTGATGGAGTGAAGGGGTATCGCCTATAAGATCTCACTGCTCACAAGGTTATTATCAGCAAGAATGTAATCTTTGTAGTTAAACTACAAAAGAAAGGAGAAAATGATAGCACATCAAAGGAAGATTTAGAGACAACTATTGTTCAAGAAGAAAAGGAATCCCAAATAGATTCTTCTAAAGTAGCACTAAAGTACGAGGTACAAAAACCAATACAGTCTGAAGCTATAGAGACTCATCGATCAAATTGCCCAAAAAGATGACCAGATTGGCATTCATACTATATTATTGAGGGCAATGTTGCATACTGTCTTTTAACTGAGGATAGAGAGCCATCAACTCTCCAAGAGGCAATGAATAGTTCAGATGCATCTTAATGGATGACAACAATGTAAAAAGAAATTGAAGCTCTTCATAAGAATAGAACTTGGGAACTTGTGTCATTACCATAAGGAAGGAAGGCCATTGGCAATAAATGGGTCTATAAGATTAAGCAAAATGGTGATGATCAGGTGGAGCGGTATCATGCAAGATTGGTGGTGAAAGGATATACTCAAAAAGAAGAGATTGATTTCAATGAAATATTTTCCCCTATGGTTCGATTCACTACAATCCAAGTAGTCTTGGCAATGTGTGCTATATTTGATTTACATCTTGAACAGTTAGATGTAAAAATAACTTTTCTTCATAGAGATCTTGAAGAAGAAATTTATATGCTCCAACTAGAAGGTTTTGAAGAAAAAGGAAAAGAGAACTTGGTTTGGAGGTTTAACAAATCTCTGTATGGTCTAAACAGGCGCCAAGATGTTGGTGCAAGAGATTTGATTCCTTTATCATGAGCCTTAGATACAACAGACTCATTGAGAACCTTTGTGCATATTTCAAGAGCTTTGGTGGACGTGATTTCATTATCTTACTATTGTATGTAGATCACATGTTGATCGCAGGCCTCGACAAAGATCGTCTCAAGGAGTTAAAGGCACAATTGTCTAAGGAGGAATTTGACATGAAGGACTTGTGTAAACAAGATTTTAGGGATGCAAATTTTTCGAGACAGAAGAAATATGAAGATTTGGCTTTCTCAGAAGAATTATCTGAAGAAGAACTAGCGATGCTTCAATATGTAAGATTATAAGTCAATTTCTAACCCCACTTTCAATTAACTTCAATTTATCTTCCAACATAAGTTCTAGCAGTAAAGATAGAGAGGATTGAGATGTCTTAAGTATCGTATGCATCAGCAGTAAAAAAAGTTTAATGTTTGTTATGATTTGTACAAGGCCAGACATTGCACATGCAGTGGAGTGGTTAGTCGATACGTGGCGAATCCTGGTAGAGAGAATTGAAATTTTGTAAATAGGATCCTAAGATATATTAAAAGAACCTCAAATGTTGCATTATATTATAGAGGATTAGATTTTATTGTCAGCGGATATGTTGATTAAGTTTATGTAGGTAGATATTGACAAAAGCAAATCTACCATAGGTTATATGTTTAAACTTGTTAATGGAATAGTAAGCTGAGTTTCAAAACTGCAATCAATTATTGCTACATCGACAATAGAAGCTGAATATGTAATAGCTACACAAGTAAAGAAGCAGTATGGTTGAAATTGTTATTAGAGGAGCTCGGGCACAAGCAAAAGAAGATTTCTTTATTTTGTGACAGTCATACTATTTTTCACCTTGCAAGAAATCCAATATTTCATTCAAAGACCAAACACATACGAGTACAGTATCACTTCGTTTGTGAAAAAGTCGAAGGAGTTATAAACATGTAAAAGATTCATACAAAAAATAACTTAGCAGATTTCACGACAAAGGCAATCAATACTGACAAGTTTATTTAGTGTCGATCCTCTTGTGGCCTGATGGGACATAAGCAACATGAAAATGATAAAGAAGAAAGAATGGTGTATAGATCCGATTGACTTTCAATCAAATCTTCAAGTGGGAGATTGTTGCTACCGACCTATCCATTTGCAAGTTGAAGGAAGCCCAGTTGTGGACAATCTCTCCATAGTTGGGAACACGTTTAGGAAGGCTTATAAATAGGCCTTCTCAAACGGTTTTATAGGCATTCCAAAAAATTGTTAGCTTCTTCATTTTTAATTCCTAAACTTTAGAAAGTGTTTCTCCTATTTCTTGAGAGAGTTATTATTTTTCATAATGAAATTTCTTCTTCTTACCTGTGATTTTTACCCTAATTTATTTGGAGATTTTTCACGTAAAATTTATGTTTCAATTTCTTTATTATTATTCTTTCAGTCTTATCTAGCTGTAAACTTACTCTAATCCGATCAATTTTTGACATCTTCTTCAACTCTCTAGTCTCTACAATACGGTAGTTTCCTTTTCCCCTAATACCTATCTCTGGTTCTCCTTTTTAGTAGAGAATGAAGAGAGTCTATTATGCAAAAGATCTACCAAATTTAATGAATTGGTCATCATCCACAAATTAATTGAAATCTCTCCTATAATATTATTACAATTTAATAAAAGAAATTTCAATTTAAATAATTTTCCAACTCATTTAGGAATGATACCTGTTAAATAATTATGACTGAGATCTAAAGCTATCAATTATGGAAGTTAGAAATTGAATAAGGAAAAGGTCCTTTGAATCTATTTTCAGACAATTAAATGATTTGCAATAATGGAGCTCCCAATATTGCAAATAAACTTTCAAAAAACTTGTTCTTCGAAAAATCCAGTATTAAAAGGGAATCCTTTATTCCAATCCACTTTGGAACTTTCCCAAATAGTTTATTATCAGGCATAATCATTGCCACCAAGAAAGAGCAATTAGACAAGTTATTCAGAAAACTTCCTGTAAAATCATTTTCTAATTGGATTAACCACTCTAACATTGGAAATTTTGTACCAAATTTAATTGGAATTCGACCATAAGGTGGTTGAACATGATTATGGTAGTGGTCCCAACTTTTGACAATAATTTCTAAGAAAGCTAAGTGATGGTTATGCATTGACCTAAAGAAATTCATTTATTATTTATTATGGTCGGGGCTTTGTGGTACCAATAAATTTACTCAAATTTTTTATTTTTAAAACTTATTTCTTTTTATTCTTTCAATATTAAATACATTCATTTTATATTTTCAGCCAGAACCTTTTTGGTAATTTCCATACGTATCTTAATATTTTTCATCAATAATATCATTTTTTAGGTCCAGTCTTTTCCCACATTGACATAGCCTATAATTCTTCTTTCTAAATCACGCATTTAAGGCATTATTGTGTTGTCACTTTGGTAATAACTCGTAAGACAAAGATATAAAGACATGCAGTTGGACAAGGAAGAATTGGAAGCTTGGGAAACATTAATGGTCGTACTTTGTATGACCCTATGATTAGTATGTACAAGACTGAAAGACTTGAAATAATTAATGGCTTATGCAACGCTAGCTGGAAGGTCTGATGAGGCTCTTTTTGTTGAGGAACGAAATGGAAGCAGTGTTACTGTTAACAGCTTTGCTTTCATGGCTTTTTATTCATGGTTTATGCAAGTGTGGTAAACCTGAAGCAGCCCTTCTCTATGAGATGGAAGAGAAAGAACTGGCTCTTCATGTTCCTTTAACATTAATATTTAGAAGATAATAGGACTTATAAGTGAAGGAAGATGATTAATTAGTACATATGAACAAGTATGGAATGATGCCGCAAGTTGCAATACTTTTATGAATATAGCTACGTTCTTTCGGTCTTTGTTATCACTTTATCTATTAAATAGTTAAACAAGATATGTTATAAATCTTAATCTATAAAAGTATAACCATAAAAATATAAAAATTCTTAAAATTTATCTCAAAAAAATATAATAAAAATAAAATTTAAAGAATGATAAAATTCCAGAAATTTAAATTCTTTAATAATATTTATTTCAATAATTTTTATAACTTACTTTCGAAATTAGAGTTCGAAAATAAATAAAAAAGGTAAATCTTAATTATAGTACTTATTTCTCTAATTTTTTGACATTTTCTCGTATTTTGTAAGAATTGTTTCATAATAAGATATCAATTAAGATATTCATTTCTTCTCTCCGTCACTTATTGACAGTCTCCATGCGATGATGAAGATAATATTTTAAGAGTAATGAAGATAATATTTTAAAGTAATGAGACCTTAGTGCTTGATAATGGAAAGTTTTTATATATATAAAATGACAGTATTACTCACATCAGAATAATTTTTTTGTTGTTTTCTATATAAAAACCCTTTGTTAGACAATTTTGCCCCTAGAGGTAATTTTGTTAATTTCCTATTAAGTGGAAAGCTATTAATTATAATTTAGTTTTAAAATAAATTATCAGTTAAATTACGTAATTTGATCCATATAAAGATAATAAAGTGACCTAATAAATTATCTAAATCAATTGGTTGAAGTTCAGGTGAGAAATATATCCAGATTAGTGTGGACCTAGTCTATATCAATCTTGTGATGAAGAAACTCAATATAAAAGCTATATAAATAGATTAAGGTCTCCTGTATTTGCTCATATCAATCACGAGCATAAGGAATCTCTGACTTGTTAAGAGAGCTCATATTTTAAGAAAACTGTAGAAAACTTAGCCAATGTCCTGGAGAGCAATTCTCGTGAAGGCGGCGGTAGATTTAGGCTTGATTCGGCTTCAGAAAGTTCGATTGAAATTTCAAAACCGAAAATCAAGTATTTTCGCATTTCTCTATTTTTTTTCCCTTTTTCGTTCAATCCGGAGTACATGACTAAGGATCCGTAATGTATTACACCCTTACCTTATCATTTAATTATTTTTTTAAGTCTTTCCTCTCCTGTCTGTTCATGTCTTTATGAATCCCTTACTCTACCATTTACTGCCGAATTGATCAAAACGGCGAGTCCTTAATTAGCGGGTACATATTATTGCCTTTGGCTTTATAATTTGTCTTTTCGTCCCAAGCTAATCTCAGTCTTCCTTTTTTCTGGTACTCTACTCTCGAGCCAATACACCACTGGCTATTGATTTGTACGATACCAGGAGCAAATTCTTCAAGACTATAAAACTAGTATGACAGGACACTAAATTGCATATCTGTTACAAATCAATGACATGGGGAAGCTTCAACGTAAAGAATGGTTATAAGCCTTTTAACATTTATAAAGTACCAACCTTACATTTTGAAAAGTTATTAAAAATATTTTTACGAGTTCATTTACATTAATTAATTCTTTTATTTTTGATTTTTATTGATTAAGACATAAATTTAATTGCACATCACATGCATATAAGCCTATGGAAGAATATGGTTAAACATACTGATTGAAAGGTCATATATGGATTGGTACAACCATTATCTGTTTTTTCCTAGTCTTCTTTCTTTCTATTAGTCTCTGTCTTCGTGGGAAATTTTGCCTTCTTTTCTCTCTGTGGTAGTTCATGTCTTTGGGGCACCGAAACGTTATTTTTAAAGTGATCAACATAGTAATTCTCATAAATTATATAAGTATTACCAATTATGTAATTATTTTTAAAAGATAAATATTAAAAATAGTTACCTTAATTTTTTAAATTGTCAATAATTAGAACCATGAAATCATTTCTTACAATAATTGAGTTAAGCTGATATTTATATCTAATAAATTTCTAATGATAGAATTATACAAGTGGAATATTAACCCAATAAAATCATATAACTTTTCATTCAAAAGAATAATAAATATTTTATTTTTATTTTTATTTAAAATAATTAATGTTGCAAACTTTTTTATTTAATTTTAGATGGATGAAGTCTCTAATTAACAAAAGCTATAAAAGGTGATCATTTATAGTATATGAAGCTATTCTAGAATTCATTCATGGATTTAGTAGAAATGAGAGGTGATCATTTCTACCATAAAATCTATAAAAGGTGATCATTCATGGATAAAAGGCCAATAGTATGATCTTTTACAACTTAAGCTTTAAAGAATCAAGCTACCAAGCTAATAATAATAACATAAAAATATATATAAAAAATTAATGATAACGATCACTCATATCATAATAATATTTTGTTATTTTTTATATACAAATCTTTACCCTACCATTTACTTATTTTTAAGTCTTCTTTTTCCGGTTTGTTCATGAATATATTTATATATATAATTAATGATGATGATCACTCAAATCATAATAATATTTTGTTATTTTCTATATATAAATCCTTATCCTACCATTTACTTATTTTTTTAAATCTTCTTTTTCTAATTTGCCCATGCCTTTATGAATCCCTTTTCTAAACAAAACGAAGCCCCTTCTAATCTTGGTCGAGAAGATGCAAATAAAAAGCCAATAGTCTGATCTTTTACGGCATAAGCTTTAAAGAATCAAACTATCAAGCTAATAATAATAACATAAGAATAGTTT
>JANZXR010000170.1:33002814-33015810 GCA_027575705.1 Erythroxylum echinodendron | reverse complement strand
ATAATTACATTAACATTTAATTAAAATAATTGCATTAACCTAAACCAAAAATAATTTTAACAAAAAAATTTAACAAATACAGAGCTGGGTCACCTAGATAGAGAGTGCTTATTGGGATTAAGGAACAGAGACAGTCAGAGACGAGAATGCGGAATGGTAGTGGCAGTGATTTGAGGTTGGTGGAAGATGAACACCTCAAGGATTCAAGGAAGCAGTCAGCAGAAGACCTGAAGAAGTGAAGATCAGAAGATGAACGGCGGTGGGCGGTGGCGTTTGCCGTTCAGTCTAAGACTCTGAGCTGAGCAGAAGGTTCGAGCGACAAAGAGAAGAAGAGAAAAGAGAGTAAATAACAGATTAACATAGCTTTTGTTTTATTAATACGATATTCGGTGAAAAAGTCGCGATCGCGACTTTACTCTTTCCTTTTTACTCCTACCTGTTTTGGTAAGCTGGGGCTGGCGCGGGGGCTTGTCCTCCGCTAGCTCCGCCCCTGCTTTTGGGTTCACTAGATGCCCAACTGTCAAGTCGGGTGATTATGCTAATCTGGATACAGCGTAGAATTTGCTTAAAGCTTGTTCTTGTTCTTTTTGCTTGAAAGGTGACCTTAACCTTTACTTTTTATAGGCAATTTGATCAATGCAGTGTTGGTTATCGATAAAGTAGACTTGCTGAATATGATATCTTTGTCCCACAATGTGGGAATCAGCTGCTTATATGTGGTCGGACCAACATTACCAAGACCTTAAAGGTCGAATAGCAGGTGAGCTTTAATAGGATAAGTCACACGTTACTTGGATTGGCATTTTCATTGTTTCAATTCTTTAATTTGTTCCTTGTTTTCAATTCTGTAGCGGTGAGGAAGAGTCGGAAAGAAGCCAATTAATAGCGGATGCTCGTACAGAAAGCTAAGTGATGGTTATATCTCCAAAAAAATGATATTCACCCGAAAATAATTTATATATTCAGTATTGAGATAATAGGTATTGGATAGATGAAGTTAAAACGTAGAATTTTTTAATATTTATGTAAATTATACTATATCTGTGTATATTGAAATTTCATTTGTTGTTTCTATTATCCAAAAAAAAAAAAGAAATGATGTCAAAAATTAAATTCTTTTTAGATAATAAAAGATCAAATTCTATTATCATCAAATTTCATTAAAAAAATTACCAATCAACATGTATAAATTATAGAAAACCAGAAACTAAGACTAAGATAATTAAATATAAAACTCTATTAAATAGTAAATATAAAACTCCACAAAATAAGAAAACTTTCATTAAAAATTAAAAATTAATTATTCGAATTTTTCATGTTTTTATTTATCTTAAATTTACTTCCTTTGATACAAAATAAGTAAATTTTCATTAAAGAGGCCGAATTAAAAATTAATTATTCTTAATTTCTCTTTTTTTCATTTTTCTTAAATTTTCTTCCTTTTATACTTTCAATGTCAAATACATCCATTTTAATATTTTTGATAATTTCCATAAGTATCTTTATGTTTTCATCAATAATATCATTTTAGACGTCCAATCTTTTCGTATATTTATATAGCCTATAATTCTTGTTTCTAAATCACGCATTTGACGCATTATTGTGTTGTCACTTCGGTAATAACTTGTAAGACAAAGATGCATAGAGACATGTACAAGCACAAGGAAGACTTGGAAGCTTAGGAGTAAAACAAACACTAATGGTCGTCACTTACACACTCCCCTTCTTTTGTTGCCGACTTGCAAGTGGACTGTCCATTTGCAAAGACACAACTGGGAACATTTTTGGGGAGGCTTATCAATAGGCCTTCCTAGACGGTTTCATAGGCATTTCAAAAAATTGTTAGCTTCTTCATTTTCAATTTCCAAAATTTAAAGAGTTTGTCTCCTATTTTTTGAAAGAGTTAGTATTTTTCGTTATAAGATTAGAGAGAGATTGTAACTCTTAAATTTTTCATAGCGAAATTTCTTCTTTTTGTCATTGATTTTTATCCTAATTTATTTGAGAGTTTTCTATGTAAAATTTGTGTGTCAATTTTTCATTATTATTCTTTCAATCCTATTTAGTTGTGAACTTGCTCTAATTTAGTCAATTTTCACAACAAGTGATATCAAAGCTGTGTTGAGAAAATTACGATGACCTTTTCCTGACGTAATCCATATTCACATGAAATAGTGGGAACAATATTTTGTTCTTGATAGAAGCAATGGCCGCAAAATTTGAGTTGAGAAGTTCAATGGGAGTAATTTCTTATTGTGGACGTTGAAGATCAAAGCTATCTTGAGAAAATATAACTGTTTAGCGGCCATTACCAAAAGAACGACAACATTCGCAGATGATAATAAATGGAATGAGATGGACGGGAATGCTATTGCAACTCTTCATCAAATGAGGTGTTCTTAAGCATAGAAGAGAAGAAGATGACAAAACTAAGAGATTTTGGATTATCTCACAAAATTGTACGAGGCAAAATCACTGCACAACAAAATTTTCCTCAAGAGAAAACTTTATACTCTTTGTATGGTGAAAGCTACTTCAGTGACAGAGCAGGTCAATACCTTGAATACTTTATTCTCTCAACTCACTTCGTTGGGTTGTAAAATTTAGTCGAATGAACTTTCTGATCTTTTACTTCAATGTTTACCTTATTTGTATGATCAACTCATCATCAACTTAATAAATAATATCCTTGCGAATATTATACTCTTCGATGATGTTGCAGCTACTGTCCTAGAAGAGGAAAATCGATGCAAGAATAAGGAAGACAGGCAGGCAAGTTCACAATATGTGGAGGCCTTGACAGTGATGTGAAGGAGATCAACAGAATGAGGTCAAACTGTAAACCAAAATAATGGTAGATAAAAATCAAGAAGTAAGAAGAATTTAAATTGCTACAATTGTGGCAAGAAAGGTCACTTGAAGAAAGATTGTTGGAATTTAAAGAAAAATTTCAATCCTTAAGGAATTATGGCAAGTTATTACGGTGATGGAGATGCTCTATGTTGTGAAGCAGCAACAACTAATGAAGGCAAGAAAAGATTTGCTAAAGTATGGCTTCTTAACTCGAGAGCTATATTGAATATGCCCCTTGAAGAGAATGGTTCCATCATTATGAACCTATCTCTGAAAGATCTATGTACGGTTGTAATGATTAAGCCTTAAAGGTAACGGGCATTGGAAATATCAAACTAAAAATGTATTATGGTAAATTTCATATTATTCAAGATAGGCGACATTATGGAGGGCCTGAAGAAGAACATATTGTCTATAGGACAACTAGATGATCTTGGGTGCAAGATCATTGGTGAGAATGGGATCATTAAAATAATAAAAGAAGCACTTGTACTTATGAAGGAGAAAATATAGCTACAAATTTATACATAGTAAAGGGAGAGACTTTGCAGGAAGTTAAAGCATTAGTTGTATCAAGTAATGAAAGTGAAATATTAGTAACGAAGTGGCATCAGAAACTTGGGCTTATGTCTGAGCAAGGAATGAAAATCTTTGCAGAGCATAAGCTACTTCCTAGACTTACAAAAGTATCACTTCTTTTCTGTGACATTGTGTTACAAGTAAGCAACATCAGATGAAGTTTAACACATCAAATTCTATAATCAAATCAGTTTTAGAATTGGTTCACCCTTATGTACAACAAGCACCAATTATGTCCCTAGGAGGAGCAAAGCACTTTGTGTCCTTTGTTGATGATTATTCCAAGAGATGTTAGGTGTATCCAATCAAGAGGAAGGCAGATGTGTTTTCAGTCTTCAAAGTTTACAAAGCATTGGTAGAACTTGAATTTGGAAAGAAAATTAAGTGTTTGAGGTTAGATAATCAAGGAGGATACAGTAACAATGAATTTGATCAATTCTGTAAGCAAGAAGGCATCCAAAGACAGTTCACAATGACATACACTCTTCAACAGCATGAAGTAGCAGAACAGATGAATAGAACTCTGTTAATGAGAACCAGAGCTATATTAGCAAGTACCTCTTGTTATACGGTAAATCGGGCCCCATCAATTAAAATTGAGTTAAAGACACAGATGGAGATGTGGACTGGCAAGCCAGTTGATTATTCAAACTTCAATATACTCGGAAGTCCTGTGTACGTAATGTACGATTCCCAAGAAACTACAAAGTTGAATCCAAAATCCAATAAATGCTTATTCTTGGGTACGTTGATGAAATGAAGGGGTATCGCTTATAGTATCTTACTGCTCATAAGGTTATCGTCAGCAGGAATGTAATATTTGTAGATGAGATACAAAAGAAAGGAGAAGATTATAGCACATCAAAGGAAGATTTAGAGACTACCGTTGTTCAGGTGGAAAAGGAATCCTAGATGGATTCTTCTGAAGTAGCACCAGAGCATGAGGTACAAAAACCAATAGAGTTTGAAGCTCCAAAGACTCGTCCATCAAATCGCCCAAAAAGGTGACCACATACGATATTGGCATTCAGACTATATTATTAAGGGTAATGTTGCATACTGTCTTTTCATTGAGGATGGGAAGCCATCAACTCTCTAGGAGGTAATGAATAGTTCAGATGCATCTCAATGGATGACAATAATGCAAGAAGAAATTGAAAATCTTCATAAGAACAGGACTTAAGAACTTATGCCATTATCACAAGGAAGGAATGTCATTGGCAACAAATAGGTCTATAAGATCAAGTGAAATGGCAATGATCAGGTGGAGCAGTATCATGTAAGATCAGTCGTGAAAGGATATACTCAGAAGGAAGGGATTGATTTCAATAAAATATTTTCCCCTATGGTTTGACTCACTACAATTCGAGTAGTATTGGCAATGTGTGTTACATTTGATTTACATCTTGAACAGTTGCAAGTTGAACAAATCTCTTTATGGTCTAAAACAGGCATCAAGATGTTGGTACAAGATATTTGATTCCTTTATCATGAGCCTTGGATACAAGAGACTCAATGCAGACCCTTGTGTATATTTCAAGAGCTTTGGTGAACGTGATTTCATCATCTTACTATTGTATGTAGATGACATATTGGTCGTATGCCTCAACAATGATTATCTCAAAGACTTAAATGCATAATTGGCTAAGGAATTTGATATGAAGGACTTGGGACCAACAAAAAAAAAATTTATGGATGCATATTTACTGACACAAAAGAAACAAAAAGATTTGGCTTTCTCAAAAGAATTATCTAAAGAAGGTCCAACGATGCTTCAATATGCAAGATTGTAAGCCAATTTTTACCTCACTTTCAATTAACTTCAAGTTATCTTCCAGCATGAGTCCTAGAAGTCTGAGAGGATTGAGATGTCTCGAGTACCGTATACATTAACAGTGAAAAGTTTAATGTTTGTTAAGATTTGTACTAGACCAGACATTGCAAATGCAGTGGAAGTGGTTACTCAATACTTGGCAAATCCTGGTAGTGAGCATTGAAATTCTGTAAAGAGGATCCTAAGATATATTAAAAGAATTTCAGATGTTGCATTATGTTATAGAGGATTATACTTTATTGTCAGTGGATATGTTGATTCAGACTATGCAAGTGATATTGACAAATGCATATCTACTACAGGTTATATGTTTAAACTTAATGGCGGAACAGTAAGCTAGGTTCAAAACTGCAATCAATTATTGCTACGTCAACACCAGAAGCAGAATATGTAGCAACTACACAAGTAAAGAAGCATTATGGTTGAAAATGCTATTAGAGGAGCTCGGGCACAAGCAAAAGAAGATTTCTTTATTTTGTGACAGTCAGAGTGTCTTTTATATTGCAAGGAATCCCGCATTTCATTCAAAGACCAAACACATACGAGTACAATATCACTTCATTCGTGAAAAAGTTGAAGGAGTTGTAGATATGCAAAAGATTTATACTAAAGATAACTTAGCAGATTTCATTACAAAGGCAATCAAGATTGACAAATTTATTTTGTTTCGATCCTCTTGTGACTTGATGGCACATGAGCAACATGAAAATGGAAAAGAAGAAAGAATGGTATGAAGATCCAATTGACTTTCAATCAAATCTTCAAGTGGGAGATTATTGCTGCCGACCTATCCACTTGCAAGTTGAAGGAAGCCCAACTGTGGACAATCTCTCCAGGGAACACGTTTGGGGAGGCTTATAAATAAGCCATCCCAGATAGTTTTACACAGATTCCAAAAAATTGTTAGCTTCTTCATTTTTAATCCCCAAAATTTAGAAATTGTTTCTCCTGTTTCTTAAGAGAGTTAGTATTTCTCTTTGTAAGATTAGAAAGAGGTTGTAATTGTTAAATATTTTTATAGTGAAATTTCTTCTTCTTATCCATAGTTTTTACCCTAATTTATTTAGAGATTTTTCACGTAAAATATGTGTCAATTTCTTTATTATTATTCTTTCAATCATATTTAGCTGCGCACTTGCTCTGATCCTGTCAATTTTGACAGCTCTACAATATGGTCGTTTCCTTTTCACCTAATACCCATCTCTAGTTCTCCTTTTTGAACCTCTATTAAGTCTCTACTGATATGTTCCCTATGGTAGTTTTGTTGCCTTTTTTGGTCTTTATTTGGGGGTTTTCAAAAACCCCAGTTTCAGCGGGTCCTCGAGGTTCAATTTGATGCAAGCCGTGACCTTGGATGTTCTCTTGGTTGTGCCTTTGCTTTTGGGTCGAATCTTTAACCCAAGTCGAAGTGGGTTTGGGTTCAAGTTGATGGTTTGGGGTTATAATGCGATGTTCGTGTTTAGTTGCTTCTGCTTTATATACAGGTTGGTGAGTTATGTTACGGGTAAGACTCAATACCTGCCTTTTGTTGCTGATGCTGCTGGTAGGCTCATGTAAGGCCTATCATGCTCTACTCGTAAGGTGCTTGAAGTAAGTTCACGAGAGGATGGAAAAGGAGATGGCCCACGTTAGCTTATTTGGGATTGTTTCATTGGTGTTTCGAGAATTGAAATGTACCTTTTTTTGGGAGATTTTGACTTACAACTAATCGAGTCATTCGTCACTGTTTCTTCTCCATGTTTTGTTTCTTTAGATTGTCAAAAGTTACTTTGTTTTCAGGGACCCGTACAATAATATTCTCATAGAAGATTTGATTTCCTCAAAAAGTAACCTTTATTAATTTTGCTCTGCCTTTTCTGTGCTAATTTTATTTGAAGATCACTTATCTAGGTATGAAGTTTTAGATATCAGGTGGGTTTTCAAGAAATGGTAGCTTAAGTCCAGGTTCTAGGAGCAGAGCATAAAGGTCATTAGAATGGTTTTCCAGAAACAAATGAAAGGACTTTCATCTCACATCATTACCAACAATAGTTCTTACTTCTTATATCTTTAGGATTAGTCAACTTGTTATAAACTTAGGCAAGAAAACAGATAGTGTGACATCTCAACTTTGATATACTCATTTTTTTTGGGTTGTGAAAGAGATATAGAGCAAAACATCAATTAATTAGTAGCAACTACTGAGGTAACATTGCAATATCATAACAAAGTACAAGCATACAAGTTATCTCACCCATAATCTTGATAGGTAAGAATGACAATCCAAAACAAAGTAGTAACAGCTATCGATGACCATCTCGATAAAGTGGAACCACGCTTTTCTCCAGTATGGGCTCATACACAAAGCTCCAGCTATGCTCGCTAAGATAATAACAAAAGTCACATAAAAACTGATGTGGAAATCCTCCATATCAATAAAACCATCGTCAACTTCATCATCGTCTGAACTCTCCTTAGTCATTGAATCCTCATTTCTGCAACTCTTAGGAAGTGGCAACCCACAAAGAAAAGGATTTCCTAAATAGCTTGTCTCATCGAAAGTTGCAAATTGAGCAACTCTAGTGGGTGTTTCACCAGAAAGATTATTGTGAGACACATTAAAAACTTCTAAGAAATTTAGTTCTGTAAGAAGAAAAGGAATTGGCCTATTCAAGTTGTTGAAAGAAAGATCTAGAATTTCAATTTCTGTCATATTTGAAAATGATAAGGGAATAAATCCTGTTGAATTGTTATGAGATAAGTTCAAAATTTTGATGTTTTGAATGTTTCCAAATTCAAAAGGAATCGGACCAGTCAAGTTATTGCAAGAGAAATCCAATCCAATGAATCCCGTAAACCATATTTTATCTATTTTATATTCAAAACTTTTTCCCTTTGTTACAAACTCAAGAACTTCCTTCACTCTTGAATTAAAAAAACCTTTTAAATATTTTTTATCTTTTTTATAACTGTATGAATAATTAGTAGAGAATGAAGAGAGTTTATTATGCGAAAGATCCACCAAATTTAATGAATCGGTCATCATCCACAAATCAATTGGAATCTCTCCTATAAAATTATTATTATTTAATAGAAGAAATTTCAATTTAAATAATTTGCCAACCCATTTAGGAATGATACCTGTTAAATAATTATGACCGAGATCTAGAGATACCAAATTATGGAGGTTAGAAATTGAATGAGGAAAAGGTCCTTTGAATTTATTTTCAGACAATTGAATGATTTGCAACCGTGGAGCTCCCAACATTGCAGATAAGCTTCCAGAAAACTTGTTCTTCGAAAGATCTAGCATTAAAAGGGAATCCTTTATTCCAATCCACTTTGGAACTTCACCAAATAGTTGATTATCACGCATAATCATTGCCACCAAGAAAGAGCAATTAGACAAGCTATTCGGAATACTTCCAATAAACCCATTTTTTGATAGGATTAACCACTCTAACATTGGAAAATTTGTACCAATACTTCCAATAAACCCATTTTCTAATAGGATTAACCACTCTAACATTGGAAAATTTGTACCAATGTTAATTGAATGCGACCATAAAGTTGATTGGTGGAGATATCTAATCTCCTTAAAGTTGCAGTAGGCGTATGTGCTGGCAAAACTATAGATCCCGAAAGAGAACAATTTGAGAGACGAAGCCTTTCCAATTTTGTATTGTTTTCTAATAACCAACTTGGAAAGCCCGATCCTATCATTGGAATGCCAGAAATGTCAAGATATTGCTAATCATGTTGATAGTACAGAAACTCAGGAAATGATCCTCCTCTAAAAGTGGATTGTAAAGGAAGCCTCTCTAGTTGAAACTTAGGTTTCAAACTATGATTGACCATTCTTGTTTCTGCAAAGATTTCATTCTCATCACCTTCAAAAATCTTGAGTTTGGAGTGGTTGAGAAATGGAGAGAGTGAACTTGGGAACTTAAACTGATTATAAGACAATGATAGGGAAGAGATAGACATGAGACCTATCAATGGAGATTGGAGAACATTTCCACTGAAGTAATTGTGTGAGAGATCCAATTCTTGAAGAAGTGTTAAGTTCACCAAACATTGAGGTAAAGCACCACTCAAACTATTGTTATAAAGGTTGAGATTCCGAAGATTTTTCAACTCGCATAAGCCTAAATATATAATATAAAGAAGAAGATTAAGGAGATAAAGATTTAAGAGATAGTTCAAATTATGCTATTAAGACTAACTCACCTTTGGTACCATGAATGCTGCCAATGAGTTGACAAGAGTCCATTGATAAAGTCTCAAGTGAAATCATATTTACAATGGATTCTAAAAAACTATTGATATTTCCCAATACGCCGAGTATCAAATCTAATGCAGTGGATAAGGCTGATCACTTGAAGAATTGGAGTGTGAGTTGAAGACTTTGCCTTATCCTTATCATGTAAGAATTTGAATTCGTTTTAAATAGACATCTTTATAAATTAAAATTAGATTAGAAAACCTTATAAAAGGGACATGCTTTACAACATAAAAAGACTCTTTTTTTACATTTTTAGCAATTCTCTTTCCTGTATTTTTGTTATTTGAGCGGAAGCCAAGCGTAGCTAAACTCAATCGTTCTGATTCAAGAGAATCCAATACTTTATTTGTAATTTTGTGAAGTTTTATGTTCTCAACTTTTATTCACGTTTTAATTCAAATATTTCTTGTTTTGAGTTCTCATATTTCATAAATGACTAATATTTGATTAATCTGACAATTTAATTTAACATTGATTATTTTATCGTTATACAGGGATTCAATGATATGTAATTGTCATGAAGGACTAGTAAAAGTAGCAAATAAGTTATTTATTAATTTTCATATTTAACTTATGATAAACAAGAAAACTAAATTGAATAGTTGCAGCTCTCTTGATTATTTAATTTAAGGTTTAGTCTTTTTTACGGAGCTTATTACTATCATTTATTGATATGGAATACTATCACACTCAGTTATTAGATGATAAGTTTTGGTTTGGATGCTGGGTTTGAACAAATTAATTTAGGAAAATTTGAGACTTATTACAACTATCCTAATATGTTTCGGACTAACTTTATTACAACTATCCTAATATGTTTCGGACTAACTGCTTGAATCGTAAAAATATTCACTTTAAACCAATGATCAATGTTAAAATTAGATGAGATCTTTACCTTGAATTAGAATTTGGTAATCTTGACTTTCTTATTTTTAAATTTAGCTGATTTAATTTTGTTCGTATTAATTTTAGTTAATTAGTTATTTAACCAAAAAACTCCCAATTTACTTTTATTTATTGAAATTAAGAAGCTAGTGATTAGTTCTCAGGGGATTCGACTTAGTTCCTCGACTATTACAAAAATTTGAAGAATCGAAATTATTTGAGAGCTTTAACAACTCGACCAATTTTGAAGCTGATGTGCGTGAGTTTCTTCAATGATTAATTCGAAAGGTTCACAACAGATTTTCGTTGGATGACTTCTCATGATTTCGATTTAACAAGGCTACACATATAGGGGAGTGTCCTTTACTTAAATGTTTCTTTGTTTATGTTATTCTTGATTTAATCACTTGAGATTTATTTGTATATTTGCCTTCATTCTTTGTTTCAAAATTCTTGATTGGGGATTAGTATGAGATGAACATGTTATTAAGTGTGAAATACTTTTACAAGATGTGAGTACAAGTGAGTAGTGATAAAGGTTGAGTAGTGTCGGCTTAATAAAACCTTGTATAAGATTATTGTACTTTAGTGAAAATTGATTAAGTTAGGTAAGGGCCCGATAGACATAAGTCATGTGTGTTGAACTACGTTAATAAATTTCGTATGTCGATTTATTTGATGCATATTTAGTTTTTGTGCTTCTAATTATAATGCGGAAAATTTACAGTTGTTGATTAAGTCATTTTCTAATAAACAACTAATGGGCTGTTTGGTTCAAAGAATAGAATAGTTATTTTTAAAAATGGAAAAGATGAGAAATAGGATAGAATAGGTATTATTTTGTTTGGTTCAATAAATGGAATAGATAAAGAATTTTTATGTCAATGTTTGAATTAAATATATAAACTTAGAATGATAAAGAAATAATTAACAAAAAGACCAAAATATCTTTATCAGTATCCTTATTATTATTATTATTATTAATTTTATTAGTTATATTTATTATTATTATTAAATTCATTATTATTATAAATTTTATTATTTTTATTTATTTTTATTATTAATAAATTACTTATTATTATAAATTTTATTAAACTTATTGATTATTTTTATTTTTATTTGTATTATTAATTTTCTTCTTCTTATTATTAAATTTATTATTATTATTATTATTATTATTATTATTATTATTAATTTTTTACTTATTGTTATTCTTATTATTATTAATTTTATGAAATACCTTTTATGGAAGAATCAAGAAGAAAGATTACAGATTTCTCAAGTGGGTCGTACGAAAACAGGCTGGAGAGAAAGGAGGAGCAGTTGTCTCAAAAGGGTAAAAGAGATTTGATTAGATTTTAGTGGATCGACAACTGTGAATCTGGAGAAGAGAAGAAGAAGCTTCGGAAGAGAGGGTCAAAGTGAAGACGTCGAAGGATAAAAATGTCTTCGTAAGAATAAATTTTCTTGGAATAGAAAAAGATAGGTCGAGAAGAGTATTATCTATTCCTCAAATTTACGGAATATATATTCCGTATCATTAGTTACTCCTAGCTTACTTTCAACCAAACGCAAGATTAACAAATGGGATAGAAATACACACGGAATAGCCATGCTATTCTATCAAAGCAAACAGCCCATAACAGATTCAGTTTGAAGCAATTGCGATAAAACATATATCTTATGGAAGTACAACTTTCAGATTTTTCATATATTTTTCCATGGAAAAGTGAAACTAGTCACAATGTCACATATTATCTCATTGTTTCTAAGAATCAGGACAGTGGTTAAATCCATCTGGCATGGTTTAAAGTCAAGAAGGAAGGCCTGGTTGATCGGGCCTCCCAACAACCCAATCTCTATCTATATGCACTACACTACATCTGGATATATTCTTTATCAATCAAAACAGTGAACCTTCTCATTTGCTACCAAATTTGGCTAAGTGACTAATTGGGGCTTTCCCGCCCTAATATTGTTTCAAAAATTGAGGTTTCTGTCTCTTGAAAGCCGCTCAAGTATCAACCAGTACCATTCTATTTCCCATCCTGTTCGTTGTCTCTCCGGTGTATCCCGTCTTTCAGGTCAGTGTCTCCGGCTTCCCTCGATATCTCTTGTTTTTTCCTCTTCATTTTGTGTTCTTCTTTTTATTATTTTTAATTTGAAATCTTGCATATGCAAACTGATTCATTCATTCTTCTGCTACCGCGATAATTTTGAAGGTTTGGATAGGCGAATTCATTACACTTTTCACTGACCCAGGATAATCAGAGAAGTGGGTTTCTGGAATTGGGCGAATTGGTGGATTGGGTTATTGGTTTCTAGTTTCAAGGCGGTTGATTTTGTTACTGGTTCTGCTTTTGGTTTCTACTGAATGCATTAATCATGAGTGGAGATAATTTCTCAGATAGGGCTTCCGGATCGCGAGGGGTTTTGGAAGATTTGACTAATCGGTCTTCTAGAAGGAACTTTTCGTTGATTACGGATGGTGTACGACTTAAATCTATAGATAGGTATGGTGAAAACGTAGGGAGTGAAGTTCAGAATTTAGATTTTGCAAAACAAGTGTGTATAAGAGTTG
>JANZXR010000170.1:32959547-32994529 GCA_027575705.1 Erythroxylum echinodendron | reverse complement strand
TCAAAGTTGTTCTTATAAATTTGTTATTGCTTTACTTAAATCTAACATCCATTTCTCATTTATTCAAGTTATACTTTTGTATTTGGAAAGAACCTACGCAGCATGTGAATATATTCAACTTTTTAGCGCTTTTAGTGGCCTAGTAGCGTGGCTGACTTAATTATCAATTTTTTAAAGAAAAAAAGAACCCCTAATGGAATTTGAATATTGAAAAATGTCACTATTTTTAATATTTTTATTACTAACCGAAGGAGAAGTTAAATCAATAAGATAAGTGAGTTAAGGTTTAAAAAATTCAACTGTTATTGGATCATTATAAAACAAGCTAAAATGAAATAAAATTAAAAAATTTTAAATATCATTAAAAGAAAGTGTTAAAAATATGAAGTTTAATTAAAGAAGAAATTGTTAAATGAAAATTAATTAATTTATTTTAGTTTATAAGAAATTATTAATTTGTAAAGATAGATTGATTAATTAATAACTTGACTGATTTTTAACAATAAAAATTATTAAAATAAATCGATCTAAAAAATTAAAAAAAATAAAAAATGAATAATTCAAAGTTTTTATAATTGAATCAAATTAATTGAAGTTTTTAATTATTGTCGTGGATAATTTAAAAAATAGAATTATAATTCCTAGTTATCAAACGATCGTTTCATCACAAAAACTTAAACTATTATGTGAGGTCAATTTAATTGGTTTTATATATTCACTAACACACCTCCTTAAGTGAAAGCATTTTGTGTTTGAAACTTGCACATACTCATTTTACTTTGTATTAAATAATAAGCGGGCGATAGAATTTGAACTCACGACCACTTGATCACAGAAGTTTTAATACCATATTAAGCGATCTTTTCATCACAAAAGCTTAAGTTATTGTGTGAAGTCATCTTAATTAGTTTTATATATTCAATAATAATAGCAATCTCCAATTAAAAATTTCAGTGAATGAAAAATAAATTACATAAACAAATTTAATTTTCTTTTGATGAAGAAAAAACAAATTTAAAGATGTAAAAGATTATCACAAACTAATAATAAAAATAGATTTTGCTTTATATAGAGTATGCTTCTCCGTTAAGTATGGCAAGTTGATCTTGGTTAAAGCTAATTATAGTGATCTCCACGTCGGAAATTAGGTGGAATTGCAATCATGGTACGACCCACTCTACGTCATGTATTGTGGTGGCTTAGTTCCTACGAAACCAAGCTTTCGAAGCTCCTCACTCTTCGCTCTCGTTTCTCAACGTTTTGACTTTGGGGTTTCAATTACACATGCCAGCTTGAAGGAAATTGATTTATTTTATAATTAAAAAATTAAATCGGTTCGAATAGTTCATGAAAATCAGAAAGGATTCAGTTTCGCGCAAGTTATGGTTCAACCACAATTGCTTTGAACTGGATATGTGATTGCTTGAAATGAAGCAATTGTGTAGCAACTATGAATTTTCTACTATAAATAAAAATAGAAAAATTAAAAGTAAAATAAACAAATCAACGCCGGAAATTTGTTAATACAGTTTGACATACTTTATCTACGTTTGCAGGATCCTCACTCAATTTAATCATTTTTATTAACGATAATAATTTTATACAAGGCTTTACTCAATTGACTCACTCAATCATTCACACTATCTTTTATCTTCACTATCCGTGAAAATAAATTACACCCAATAGCACAACCACTTTGTGATAACCTCAATAGAAAATTTTGTCAACAATGTTCGATAATAAAGATGATAATAAAACAACTCAAATAGTTGATATAATAAAGAACGTAAACAAAGACAATTGAAAACAATTTTCCTAATAATGTATTCTTTTTAATAAAAGGACGAGATGTTGTCCACCAAAATTTGTTATAAATCTTCGATAATATCACAAAGATGCCTCAAATCAACAAGCGTTACAATGCTGAATCGTCATAAAACACAAGAGTTGCAACACCTCCAACGTGCAAGAAGGTTTTCACTCAAAAATCACATTAAAGACAGCCTAGAAAATCACACCCAATCAGCAGAAAACATCTATCCAATCTGAAATTTTTACAAAAATCAGCTTCCAAAGATTAGTCAAAATCTTCAAAAATTCAGCTGCCAATTCACTATATTCTAATCGGTTTTTCCCATAAGAAAGCAACAAAACAGCCCCAAAAATTACTTAAAACAGAGCAATAATGCAATTGCAAAATAGTCAATAAAATCTCTAAAAATCAAAATAGTCAATAGAATCTCTAAAAATCAAGTCACCTTAGATAGTCATTTTTTCAAAATAGGTTTTCAAGAAATGTCTAAATTATCAATGATTTGATTCCAACTAAATCTTATCATGACTAGAATTTTTATCCTAAATAAACTTCATCTTCAAATAGTCATACATAAGATAGAATACTCATCATAATAATATTCCTCAAATAATCAAAAATGTCCAATTATAAATAATGCTCAAAATATCATAACACATATCTTATCAGTCTAATCATAAACATCTTGAAGAAACTAATTTTGTAGTTTAATTTACTTTAATAATTTTTTTGTTTAAAATAAATTTTTTAAACTAATTAATTTTTATAAACTAAATTAGTTTTTAGACAATAATTATAGAAAAGGAAGCCAAAGTTGAAAAAACAACAAATAAGAAGAGAAAGTAGGATTAACAACAATAAAAAAAGAAATAAGTGATTAAAATTATATATAGTCAAATTAAAGATTAAAATTAAAAAATTAAATTAAATTAAATTTATATTGAATTGAATTAAACCTTAAACTTTTTACCAACTCTACTTGTATCGATTGGCAACTACACGCAATTTGAGAATGGTTTTCGTATGTTTAAGTGTTTCGAAAGAACATAATAAGACAATCATAGGTCTAGGTGAGTGAAAACGAAAATGGGGGATTGAGACAACTCTTTCTGGCAAATATCTTTTTCACTCGGTGGAGGAAAACGAAGGTCACGTCTCAAAATGGCCAGAGCGCCGCAATTTTGGTGACACCTTACCTCGTGGTGGCATTATCATTACGTTACGCATCCCCACACGATACCTAACCTAATGGCTCATTGCTCATGCCATTTGTGCCTATCCCTTTGTCCTGAGTGGTTGAACTCGTAGTGGGAGGTTTCGGGTTTGAAGTTTGAACCTCACAATACTTTGTTTGAAAAAAAAAATCCTAAATATCACGAACATTGATCCTAGTCACATTAATGTTATAAGTCAACTCTTTTATTTTCTTCCAATCACTTAATTAACAGATTATGCGGTTTTAGAATATTTTTACATTTTTTAGAACGGAGTAACTCATTATTATTTAAATGCGCATTAAATAAATCTCTAGATTGATGCAATAATTTACAAATTACGTCAATCAGATATTCTGCACGAGACAAGTCCTGCACAATAGGCTCGATTAAGAGAGTGTAAGTAGGAGGATTCGAACATAAGACTTTTTAACTTTATGCCTCTAATTCTACCAACTCGACCATTTAATCACATAATTAACAAATTAGGTGGTTGTTAGAATATTATTAGAATATCTACTTACTATATTTAGATATTATTTATATTATTCAATATTTAAAAGCTTGGGCTTAAAATTAAACTGGTAAAATAAAAAATTTAAAATTTAAAAAGTTCAATCGGCATTATAACATCATAAAATTAGTTAAAAATTGAATAAAATTAAAGAATTTGAAATATGATTAGAGAAGATTGTTTTTACTCGTTAAAGAATTTGAAGCTTAATTAAAAACTGTTAAATAAAAATTATTTGATTTATTTTAATTTATAAATACCGATTAGTTTACAAAAAATAGTCGACAACTTAATAAACTGTTTAGTTTTAACAACAAAATTTATTAAAGTAAATCGAACTGAAAATTAAAAAAATGAACATAAAAGTTAATCGGCTCAAAATTTTTATTGTTAAACCAATCAATTGGTTAAGCATTAATTATTAATATTATTAACTTGACCTCAATTCAAAATTTTAATATTAAAGTTAAATATAAATCCCTTACACTTATTACACCACTTTATTATAATAGTTGGAGCTTTATACAAATTATTTATAATAATGTGTTTTATAAATTTAGCACCTTCTTTCAATTATTTTTAATAATTTAAATTGTTGACATTTTCACTAAAGTTATCTTACTTATTTATTAGAATATTTGTTCACTATATTTAGATATATTGCATATCGTTGATTTAAAAATTAGGATCTTAAATTTAGTCTAACCGGTTGTTCTTATTCAACTAGAAATGATTAAAAAACTCAAACGTAAAAATCTTGAGTCTACCAACTTTTCACTTCAATTTTTAACTTTTTGATTCAATTTATTTTAATAACTCTTGTTGTTAAAAGTTTATCAGTTTATTAATTAATCGGTCAATTTTTATAAATTAATAAATTCTTATAAATCAAAATAAATTAATTAATTTTTATTTAACTATATTTTTCAATTTAAATTTAAATTTTAAATTTGTCCATTCATAATTTAAAAATGAAGTCGTAATAGATTTTACAAATTTTAATATTATATTTTCTAAAAATAGATAAAAAATTTTTAAAATATTATCATAATTTTAGTTATAATTATTTCAAAGATTTTATCTTTATTATTGAATATTAAATATATTTAACATAATATTTAAAAATAACTAATATCATATTATTATTTTAATTAATTAATTTTGTATAAAATTGCAACCATTCGATTAATTGTGAGGATGTAAACTAATATGTTATATTATACAACTCTTTGCGTCATAAATTTTATCTTATAAATTTTAATATTCTACCTATCTAAAAAATAAATAAAAATAAAAATTGAAAATATAATGATTATAATTATAAATAAAAATTCAAACCCCAGAAGTAGGCATATTTTACATGAAATTTCCAAATTTAATCCATAATTAAAATTTTTGAATTTCTATTATACAAAATTTGTTCATAAACGACAATGTCACAAAAGAGTAGCGTGCCGCAATAACACAAACGACAAAAGCCGCATTAGATTCCAAAAGAGCGGGTAACTGACAAACTCCCGTAAGTAAAAGAACTTAACCAATCAAACACCTCCACGCGTAGTTTCAGATCTAGTCTACACACACCTGTCGGTAACTAATTTAACCTCCATTGCATTTAATAAAGGCTTTTCAGAAGTTGACGAAAATGGCGAAATCTACGGTTTAAACCGTGGGCTTGGAGGGCTATATAAGCAGAGATAAGGCTATACCAAGAAGCTGCAAATTAGAGTGAGAACACCGAATACAACCAACAAACAGAGTGCTTTGTTCAAGTATTCTTCTTCTTCTTCCCTGTTATCTACATTCCCGCTTCTCTGTATCCCTTTCTGTTAATTGTCTGCCTTTCAGAACAACCGTCAAACACTTCTGGGGTTTGGTTTCTTGTTGGGTTTTAACTGAAATCTGCGTTTGTGAACAAGAGAATTGCGTGAAAGATTGTTTCTTTCTGAAAGCTAGGTGATTCAGAACAGTGATTCAGGTTGATTGATCTTACATATCCTTTGAGTTTGATCATTTTCTCTTCAACTTGGAGGGTTTGCTTTTGGTCCCTTTCTGGTTGTATTTGTTTTCTGAAGATTTAGTACTACTTTTTGTCATTGTGTACTCATCAAGATCTGATCTTGGTTTTTGTTTTTGGGTAGATCTTTGGTTGTTTAGTGTTTCTTGAAGAAAGTATGGCAACAGCTATAGACTTCTATAGTAGTAACACACCTCCAGTTTTCTCTGAGGAACTGATGACAGCACTTGAACCTTATATGAACTGTTCTTCGCCAATCTCTGTTTCTTCTGATTCTTATTCTCTCTCTTCTTACCCTTCTTGTTCTTATACCTCTGCAACCTCTTTACAGCCCAATTTGTACCCTGACTTTTACTCCCCATCGAGCACCTATATGTTCTCTCGTGGGTTCGACCAAACGGGTTCAGTTGGGCTTAACCACCTTACCCCGTCTCAAATCCTTCAAATCCAAGCACAAATTCATGTTCAACACCAACAACAGTTGGCCAATCTTACCACGGAATCACAGCTAGTTCGTAATCAAAGGCTCAACTTTCTGGCTCCAAAACCTGTCCCGATGAAACAATCTGGTTCCCCTCCAAAGTCGATGAAACTTTACAGAGGAGTGAGGCAGAGGCATTGGGGAAAGTGGGTCGCTGAGATCAGACTTCCTAAGAACAGAACAAGACTCTGGCTTGGAACTTTTGACACAGCTGAAGAGGCAGCTTTAGCTTATGATCAAGCTGCCTTTAAGTTGAGAGGAGAGTTCGCTAGGCTCAACTTTCCACATCTTCGTCGCCAAGGAGATCATGTATCTGGAGAGTTTGGCGTGTACAAGCCTCTCCACTCTTCTGTTGATGCCAAGTTGGAAGCTATTTGTCAAAGTTTGACTAACTCGCAGAAACATGTGAAAACAGAGCACCCAAGTTCTGTTTCTGATTCAAAGACCAACCTTACAGCTCCTGTACAGGCGCAATTGAAAGAAGATCGCCCTCTGAAAAGTGAACTGAAAAGGGAGCTCGAGAATTTTGAAGTCGAAGATTACAAGGTGAACTTATCCTCGTCATCACCAGCTTTATCCGATGAGTCATTCACTGGATCTTGCTCACCTGAATCTGAGATTTCGTTCTTGGACTTCTCTGATGCTTCACAATGGGATGCAACAGAAAACTTTGGTTTGGCAAAATACCCTTCAGTCGAGATCGATTGGGCAGCCATTTAAGTCTCAAATATCACGCATCTTTGGTCTTTTTATTGTCATATCTTGGTTAATTTCTTTGCATGTTCTTCTGTTTTTTTTTTCAAGTGTCATCAGAAGCTTCTGCAATGAAATTTTTGGCATTTGCAGAGACTCTGTTAGTGGGACTGATTTATATCAGTCTTGGTATGTCGATATGTAAAAGCTCAACCCTCCAATGTTGGTCTAGCCGGTGCTTTTTGATCCTTTGGTTTGACCACGGGAGAGTTTATTGAGTTCAATAATGTTGTAGGATTGTAAATAAACTTTCACTTTCAATATGTCTATGTCTTCTTCTCGTAGAAGTTACCATTTTCGTAAATTGATAGCATTCTAAATTCTAACATAGTTGAATCTTTTTGTTGTTTTTAAAATATTGAGTCATCAACTTATCATGTGATATCATAATTAGACAATTTAAATTCACTAAATACTAATATTATACTAAAAAATATTTTAAACATTAATTAAATATGTAATTATCAAATTAACACTTTCATTTTCAAATTAACAGTTCACAAACATTCTAAATAAATTCTTACGGGATCTTAAAAATAATTTATTTAAATATTAATTAAAGATGTGATTTTTTATGTTAAGAGTTGACAAAAAGTTTAAATAAGTACTTATTATTATTTATTTTTGTTACCATATAATGTTAATTAAAGATGTAGTTTTGATATTAACAGTTCACAAAAATTTTAAATAGATTCCTATTATTACTTATTTTGTTACTATATTTATATTTTATTCATAATGTAACGAGTACTATTTATAACTTATTCAGAACATAATAAGTACTATTCAATAATATTAATGATACTACTTCAGGGTTTAATTAAACTTTTTATAAAACATTAAAGTGTCAATTACACATGTAACTCACAAAGAAATTGAAATCTACAAACATTAAGCACAAATGGTGATTAAATCTTGTCTTGAATTTGTAGTACGTAGGACAAACTTTATTATGTATTCAAGATCGATCATGAAAGGATTAAAAACGAAAGAATGCGGAATACTTAATTTCGGTTCCATCTCATGTTATGAAGTAGTTTTCAGCCACCAAACAAGCTCTAATTTCTCAGGACCTTTATAGAAAATGCTCACCGACACGTGGTCTAGATCTTTCTACAGTTTTCTCAATACACAAGCTATCTTAATGGGTTAGAGATTCTGTATGTTTGCGATTAATATGAGCAACTGCATGAGACCACAATCTATTTATATAGTTTCTATATCGGGTTCCTCATCACAAGGGTGATATGGACCAGGTCTACACTAAAAAGAATCCATTTTTTATCTGAACTTCAACCCATTAATCTAGATCATTTATTGAGTCACTTTATTACCCTTATTTGGATCAAATTACGTAAATCAACCGATAATTTATTAAAAAACTAAAGTTACAATTAATAACTGTCCACTTTAAGGCAAAATTACAAATTTACCCTTAGGGGCAAATTTGTCTTGCAGAATTTTCTTTACCGCTTCATTGCTGCCAAATTCAGCTAAATTCAAACTCAATTATTGCATATATGCACATTCTATAAAATATTCTAAATCATAAATCACTTGATTAAGTCAACGATTCAAAACCAAACGACACATTCAATTCAAGTGATATTTGCAAGTTTTAGCTCCACTCTTTATCAATCATCTTCTTCAAAGTTGAGATCAACTATAGCTAGCTCCTTCACCACAACTCGAATCTTTAAAACATCATGATTGATAAGGCTACTAGATGATGAGATGAGTGACAGGTGATATCAGGAAAACCGTGGAATTGCAAGTGGTCACCGTTAAAATACAAAACTTTCTTATCACTTTTTGAAGCTTGAGATAAGGAATATGGAGACAACCACAACCCAAACAAACGAAGTCTAATCTAATCCAATGTTCTTATTCTTTCTTCTCACCATACAAAAACAAGTTGGGTTCGTAAGCATATAAAAGACCTTATTGCATCTTTTAGACTATATATACATCAATGATTCAAAAAAAAAATCTGACAAATTGGCCAAAAGGGGTGTGAATGGAGTTGGAATTTTGCATCCTAACGTCACCGAATGATTCCTTAAAGCTCAGGATCTTGCCAAGTTGGTGTATTTACACTTTACAGGTTTGAATGAGGTGGAGCTTAGTACATTCAGACTCTAGCGTAAGCTAAGAATCTGATGAATGTTGCTTTTAGTAAGCTTTAGAAGTTGTAGAAAATTGGAAAGAAGAAAAGCCATGAAGGGTTATCGTCTGTGGACCTGATCCTCCAGAAAGCTGAATGTGTAAAGCATAAAACATTACACAAAAGGGCAAAAAGAATAAAGAGGAAAAGTATGACAAAAAAGCTCGAATCTCCTCGAAGTTAATTGACTTAAAATTATAAATTTGTTAATTTATAAAATGATTTATTTGAAATAAGTAATTAATAAATACATATTTAAAAAATATCAGATATAATTTGTTTAAATATAATTTATTTATTAAATAAATAAAATTTAGAAAAAATTAACTAAATTAGATGGCTTTTATATATAAGTATAATTTTTATTTAGATTTTTTATTGACGTAATATAATATTTTAATAAGATAACCAGAAAATTTTTGTTTGATTTTTTTTATTTTAAAAGGTCATTAATAATCATACTTTTAAATTTTAATATTGCCTAAAAATTGGAGGTACGATAGAATTTGTAAATATTTTTAAAATTAAATATATTAATTTAGTTTTGAATTATTGACATGTTAAATAATTTATTAAAATATATAATTAAATTAATTAATATGGACTTAGAATCGTGAACAAACATCTTCCAAGCCCACTTCCAAATTCTTGGGATCTGTCTAAAGTGTCATTTGGGCCACAACCACACATCACATTGTTCCATAGGGCTGCTGTCTTAGCTGTTTCGGTAGTGCAAGAAAGGAACCAATTCCCACTATTATAAATATTTTAAAGATAAATTATATTGAATATTTTAAATTATGGAAATATATCTTAATTTTATTTTTAGTACTAGATATTGTGACTTATAAAAAATACATATTTGGGTATCTCATCTAATGAGAGAACTCTTGAAAGTTTGACTTAAAATCTTTATATATGTAACATCTCGTTATCCCATATTAAAGGTTAAAATCCTAGAATATTGTACAAGAGAGATTACTAAGAAAATTAGGAAATTGCATTTCATGCTCATACATAATATAACATACACACGCATGTGAATATTAATTTTTGACTTTAAAATGATTGTACATGCATTCATTGACATTTCCGGATATAATTGATTTATAAATGTGATTTTTGATATGAATTGTGATTTATAAGTCTTGGAAATTGTTTTGGCAAGTATAAATGTTGATTTAGAATTTTGGTGAAATTTAGGAAATTTTCTAAAATTTTGGGTATTTTTGGATTAGGAAAAATGTCAAGTGGCAAGACAATTAATAAATGGTAGTAGAAATAAGTATCAAATGGCTGTAGAAATTTTGATAAACGACATTAGGATTTAATGAAATATGTCATTGAAAATTGAGAGACAATTGGAGTAGAAATTAGAGACAAAATAGACTAGTTATGAAAGTGGTTCAAATGGAATTATAAGAAGGTGACAAGTGGAAGTTACAAGTGACAGTGACAAGTGTCACTATCACTCACCACTCATCCCTTACTCACGTTGTTCACTCATTAACTCTTGAAAGACCAACTTCATTGTTTTCATCTTGCTTTTTTTCTTCCCCTCTTCGTAATCTTCATCATCTTCTTCATTCTTCTTTTCTTTTCATGATTTTGCTTCACCAACCTTCATCCACATTACACCTTACTTTTAACTATCATTTGTTATTTCCATCTTTATGTCTTCTTCATCTTGTCTCTAAAACCTAAACTAATCCATCATAGAAAGTTGATGATTGTGAGCACGAAGGATTAGGGTTTCTTGGTGACTTTGAAGAAACTTAAGAGGAAAGCAAGTAAGTTATGCTTTGATCTTATGGGTAATGTTAAATGTAACTAATATAATGAGTAATTTGATATTGATGATTATTATCATGAAATTTTATATGTGATATATGAGTGTTAATGTTATTCATGAATTGTTTGTTAAATAAAGCATTTATGATGATAGATTTAAGAGATGAATGATTATGAAAAAGGAAGTTTGAAATATGATGATGCATGAACGAAGTGGTAAAACAGAGTTATGTTTTACTTTTGTGTTTTGATGAATGATAATTCATGAGTTTAGAGCTTATAAGAAGAAGTATTATGATGTCTTAAAATAAGGTAAGTTAGGTTGATCAATTAGAAGTGAAATGAAGATGATATCTAAGTTGAATATGTGTAGAAAATTGATATGGAAGAGTATATAAATATGTTATGTTTTGATGTTATGATCAATCATGGGTTTGAATTGTGTATACATGATATTGAACTAAAATTTAGGTATAAATGAAGAAGTTATCAACTTGAAATGATGGAATTTTGACAATGAATTGTTTGTTACTATGAATGTGATATCGTGGAAAAAGGATAGGATTGAATGAATGATAATATGTAGTTGAAGATGCTAAATCCAATGATTAGAGGTTTGAGAGATTAATGCAATCAAATTGGTAATTGAATTAGTGTGGAATGATTTTGTTTTAGAAGTAATGAATTCTGGAAATTTGATGTGAAGTTGGTGTTAAAATATATGTTGAATTCCGATGAATAGGGAGGAAAATTGCAGGGCACGATCGTAGCTCTCACCCTCATGATCGTGGCTTAAAAGAAAATGGTTCTGTCATGAAAGTGGCCTTTTCCCATGATCGTGGCCTGGACAGAAAAGTTTTTATCACGATCGTGGCCAGAACTATGGAGAAAGAGAGTTGTCTTGAGAGTAATTTAAGAACCAACCAATACTTGGGTGTTTCCATATGAGGTATTTAGGCTAAATGAGATCTTGAAGGAACTTAGTTGATGTTGAATGAGGTGATTAAAGTGGACAAAGTGAATTAGGTATTGGAAGATGTTGTTAATTGATTCTAAGATGTTTATTAAGGAAATATACCCGAGAATTTGTCATTGAACATTAATTATACATGACATATATATATGTGCTTATGATTTAGTATTTATGTAAATGTGAAAATTAGTAATATATGAATGTGTATGATTGCATAATATAAAAAAGCACATTAAGCGACTACTTCTAGACATTGCCGGGACTTCAAAGCAATAAGCTAACGGGAGCAAACTGTGAGTAACCTAAGATGGTCTCACTTTGATTATGTGTTTGTTAAACTATGTATTGACTATTATATGATGTATATGCACTGATTTCTGGACATTGAGTGTCTGACGTGTTTGGTGCATGAATAATATATTAGAAGTGCTCTTTGAATGTGAATTTGATTGACTAAATGTTCTCAACATATAATCGTTGAATGCCGAACCAAGGTCCGATCACAAATTTGAATGAGAAAGAGAATGTGAATGTGATTGATTGAACATAATGATCGAATACGTGTAATGCATTTCATTAGACAAATGCATGAAACATAATGGTAGTTGTGGCCGGAATCGCCAGTAAAAAAAAAAAAAGCTTAAAACTCAGAATGTGGTAAGATCCTCTGGCTCACTATGCAAAATGAGTCATGTATCCCTAATGGATAAGGGACAATAATAATGAGCCCGGTATTTCCAACAGATACGGGACAGTAAAAAAAGTACTCGGTCATAATAAAGTAATAAATGAATGTGAGTCTCATGAACATTTCATGTATGCATGAATTGTATGATTTGAATGATCGCAATGTAAATTTGAATTGATTTGAATGAAAATTGTGAAGACTTATGTACAAAGTGATTTATGATGATATATGAAAAAAAATGAAATGATGTGAATTATGTGTTTGTATGTAATGATGTGTTATGTGATATCGGTGAACCTGTTAAGTTATCATTTTTGCGCTAATGTTATATGTAAATTTCTTTAATGTGTTAAATTATTATTCAAAATTAATGGAATTATTTCTTAACTGTTCTCAGATGATTTTTAACACATGAAAGATGAAATTGGATCAAAAAGATGCAAGGAAAGTAAAGATAATTCGAATTCCTAACTGACAAAAAAATAATTGACTAAGCATAGACAAGTGCAAGGAAAAAGATTTTCTGCAGGATTTGATTTCAAATCATATTCGATACATCTAAGATCCTCATTATCTTGGGAATCAAGTTGTTGCCTTGTTGGTGGGGATATGCAGCCTAAATATGTGAAGAGTGTATCTGCTGAAGATTACAACATAAGGCAAAAGGGAGAAGATTGAAAATCATAAAAGGGGGATTCATTGTTCACGTTGGAAAAAAAGTTCTTAGTTCTTTACGTTTTCGACAATAGTTTCTGTGTTTCTAGGAATTATCATATTTTTCTGGGAAAAGGCCAGGGATTGAGACTTTATATTTTGCTATTCTTCTGTTGGTTCTTACCTTTAGTATGAGTAGCTAAACTTATTTTCTTGGTTGAAGGGAGTCATGTTATCATCTAGTATGTGTGAGATTTCCAAATAAAGTTTATTTCATTAATGAATATTAAATGTCTTCTGAATTGCTTATCATGATTAAATTGATTGATTTCTAGGATACGCAACTAAGAATTGATTTGTTTAATTTATAGCCAGATTAGTAGGATTTGACGTTCAGTCTTGCTAATCCCAAGTGGCAATTAAGATTACCATCTTTACGTTAGAGTTGAAAATTCTAAGAAGACGTTTAACTTGATTAAATGCATATCGTATATGTGTTGTCTTATTCGTTGGTTTCTTAGTTCTTAAAGTTATTAATCAATCAAACTTAAGATCGTATCTAGTTGTTGACTAGTAAGAATGTTTAGAATAAATGTTTCTATTCATTTAATCTTAAGAGAAAACATCATCCAATGAATGTTTGTTAATGGACTGAGTTTTATATCAAGGATCCATACTAGTTTGATAACGTAGGTAACCGGTAACCAAGATTTGTTTAGTGAATTTCCAGATCTGATTATTTTTGTTAATTTTCAATTTATGCCATTTTTAATTTCTTAAATTTACGTTAATTCAAACCCCCCCACTTTGTTTTAGTTTTAAACTCATATAACAATTGCCGTTAGAATTCCTCGTGGGAACAATCTCAACTCTTCACTAACTACATTTTCTTTTATTGCTAGAGTTGGTATTAATTTAGTTGCAAGCGACATCATTACTAGAACCATCGAGGATGGTTAACTCATAGAATTCGCAAAACTTACCTAAAATTACAACGTTGATATTTCAGATTCGAGAGAGACGATATAACTTCTAAGTCAATTTAGAGGAGAATTAGTACTGCTTTTGGATTGAAGACATGGATCAAGGTCGGTCAGTTGGACTGAAGGATCTAGACTAGATTTTTGTTAAATCCTCATGTATGTAACATGTTTTGTAGACAGAGCAGTGAACTCTGATAGGTTATTGATATTGTACCTATATGGATGATGTTATAAAGCTACAGTGTATATATTGTTTACGAAATGAAATGAGGAATTGTGTTTTTAGTTATTGTGATTCTTATGTTTTAAATTATGATTCCATGAAATAAGTGATAGTGATATAGTTAGCGTGTCATTCCATCGAACATGTGCACAAACATCTGACGGGTGTACAGGCACATATTAGAAGGGAGTGGAGTGCTACAATATAAGTATTAGCAATAATAGAATTTAAAAGACGAATGAATTATATTTATAAATTTATAAGTATTGAAATTTTGAAATTTCATAAAAATAAAAATTTAAATGACATCAAATTTTATAAATATCTTTAAAATGTTTTGAATAGGAACTGAAATCCACTTGAATATCGATGAGTGTTTATATCATTAATAGGATTATAATCAATATTTAAAAACTGAATCAAGAGTTATTTAAAGGGTTCAATCATTATTAGACCGTCATAAAATCGGTTAAAGATTAAATAAAATTAAATAATTTGAAATATGATTGAAAAAGATTGTCTTATCTATCGAAAATTTGAAGTTTAATGCAAAATAGATTGATAAATGAAAATTCATTGATTTATCTAAGTTTAAAAGAAATTATTAATTTATAAAAATTGATGGATTGATTAATAAATTTATCAATTATTAAAAAAAGAGTTATTAAAAGTGTGATGAAGAGTAGTTCACATATTTGCATATTAGAACTTTATAGGTCAATCAAAATTTAGTCCATCAAATTATGAAATTATAGATTATTACATACATTAAAGTTATTTGATATTTATTTAAAAATAATAATTGCAAAGAAAACTTAATTAATATCAATTATAAAAAGAAGAATTTTTTTTGCTTAATAATTTTTTTTAATATCTTTATATAGCAAAATTGATCATATTTCGAATATATATTAAATACAGAGTAAAAGACATGGAATCTTTTTTTATAGTTTCAAAACTATAAAAAAACTCTAAATCATTGAAATATTTTTAAAAACCTTTTATAATTTTTAAATTTTTAGAAAAACCCTCTTCTTTTAATCTTCGATCAAAATTGAGAATAAAATACACAATACATGAACATTACAAAGATCAATAAAGTATTATTTTCATAAAGATTCAACTTTACTCTTAACATAGAATCAAACTAATTAAACCTAATTAAAATTAATAATTTATTATAATTATTGTAATTTATTAATATAAGTCAAATATAATTGAGATATTTGATTAATTCATATATAGTATTCTTCGTTATTATTTTTAATTAGAGACTTGAAAATATAAGTAAATTTTTATATATTTTAAAGTTTAGAAGGTTTATAAAAAAACGTAAAAATTTTGTCTTTTGCCCTTAAATGAACTATTACGTAAATAATAATAATAATAATTTATAAATCGCATATTTGATTAATTATTAAATAATAAATTACGGTATCGTCATTCCAACTAATTGCACCTTATAAGCATCTGGACTGTATGGGACCCCCATTACTCAAATTAATTAGCATATTCCGGAAGAAGGGTCAGGATGGACCGACAATATTATAACACGTGTTTTTGATTGGCATCTTCTTCTCATCTACCAACGCAATGGAATATGCGCACATGTTTCTGTTTTTTCTTTTATTTCATTTTCAGCAATAACGTGTTTTCTCTACATCTCCTCATAAGGTAGATTCAACCAAAATAATGATTTAACTTAGAAATTTCACCCCTTTTTTGTCACCTTCTACATCAATGTACCCACCAACTTCCTTATAAAAGCATATCTAATTGACATCCAAAATAATCCTTTTTTTTTACAGAAGAATCCTAGTTGTTATCTTTTGAATACATATTGCGTAAATTTTTAAATTAATGTCATAATTTTTTATGATATATTTAGATTTAAATGGAGCTTGAAATGTACTTAGTTTAATGTAGAAATAAGAAATAAAATGAATGATATGTTTAGAGTGACAATTGAAGATATAAATATAACAATAAATTGTTGTATTTCAAGTGTTCAAATATAAAATTTTAGGATATTACGAGAATGAAGATGATCCTATGATAGCTAATAAGATTCTATTAAAAAAAACCTATAGAGTGATGCGTTCATGTTTGAATCACGAGTTAACGGAATTTAACGTGAAGAATTTTTAAATATATTTTAAAGATTAAAAGGTTTTTAAAAAATTAAAAAATTTTTGCCTCTTACCTTAAATGAACTATTAGATATATAATAATAATAATTTATAAATCGTATATTTGTTAAATTATTAAATAACAAAATACGGTATCGCCCTTCCAACAAATTGCACTTCATAAACATCTTGAATGTATGGGACCCCATTACTTAAATTAATTAGCATATTCCAGAAGAAAGGTCAGGATGGACCGACACTATATTGTGATTGAATTAAATTGGAATCCACGTGTTTTTGACTGGCATCTGCTTCTCATCTACCAACGCAATGGAATATGCTCATATGTTTTTCTTTTATTTCATTTTCTGATTCAACCAAAACAATGATTGTCACGCCTTTTGTCACCTTCTACATCAATGTACCCACCTACTTCCTTATAAAAAGATATCTACTTGACTTCCAAAGTAACCATCTAACCCATGTTACTAACATATTAATATTATCTTTGGATAATTGGAAATTTAAAATGATTAATCTTTTCTCATTTATCATAAATATCTAACAGGATTTATAGTCTGAAACTTTCGAATACACATGATTCTCGTAAAAAAAAGTATAAAGCATACTTATTTTTTCTATATGATTATAACTACATTATTCGATAATCAAACTTTGAGGAGAAAAAAAACTTAGAAAGAAGTTATTAAGATAGAAAATTATTTTAATTTTATTTTTAAATTAAGTTCATTCTAATAATACTTATACAATTATAGCTTATTTTAAGTTCAATTAAAAACAACTTGACTCTTTAATTTTAATTAACTTAATTTATTAATGTTATATACACATTTTATTTACAAGAATAATAATATAATATGTGTTTTAAAAATATTTTTAAATATAGGTTGGAATTTTAAATTTTTAATTAATTTATATCAAATTATTATAACAAAATTTAGCATTAATTTTAAATTAAAATAATTGTACATGATCCGTCATATATATTAGTTAATTTATATAATAATTTTATTAAAAGAATGAAATAAATACTCAATTATTTTCCATATCTTGTACTTGAAAAGCCAACTCCAACCTTGCAAGTGTCATCCTGTAAATCACAAAACAATCAATAAGAGAGCCACACGGTGAATGTGTCTTTTACTCCATGAGTGAGGTCTCTTCAAAATATAAGAAGCTATACACTCCCACATACGCGGTCCATTTTACAGTCCAAAAGCCAATGGCAGCCTCCAAGCTCTACCTCTCTCTCCTTCTCCTCCTCTCCTTCTCCATCATCGGCCATTCTGTAAGTAACCATCTAACAGAAAAAGTAAATCCTGTCGTAACGATCATGAATCTAACGTTATTCTCGTAACTTGGATTCTTTTGAACAGGACGACGATTGCGTATACGCCATGTACATAAGAACAGGGTCGATCTTCAAAGGAGGCACAGACTCCATCATAAGCGTCACGCTCTACGATGAGCACGGCTACGGGGTGAGGATCTCGAACATCGAGGCGTGGGGAGGGTTGATGGGTTCGAACTACAACTACTTCGAGAGGGGCAATCTCGATATTTTCAGCGGGAAAGGTCCGTGTCTGCAAGGACCAGTTTGCGCTCTGAACCTGACTTCCGACGGGTCGGGTTCGCATCATGGTTGGTACTGCAACTACGTGGAAGTGACCACCACAGGAGTCCACGGCAAGTGTGCTCAACGGTACTTCGAGATCGAACAGTGGCTGGCGTTAGATACGGCGCCGTATGAGTTAACTGCCGTCAGAAACAGCTGTTTCGATACGACCGGTGATCAGAAACAACTGTTTCGACTCGGGTCGAAACAGCTGTCTGATTTGACTGCTTCTGAGTGAGTTTCAGTAAGAACTTCGTGAGCCTATATAATAATAATACTTGCTTTGTATGATCGTTTATGTATTTCATGATGATGATATGGTCTTTTAGGCCTATTTTGAGGAAGTGCTTACTATCAATCTAGGGTATTTTTTTTTTATTTGCGGCTTTTTTAATTTTTGAAGCTTTGGTCGGTAGCTGAAATGATTCTGACTATGTGATCAACAATGTCATCAAGATAAGGTTTGTGTCGTCTTGTAATATGTGGAGAGTGGTCGTGGCTTGAGGTTTGGCGTTAGGTACGGAAATCATTGTTATGAATACCAAAACGTACTGATCAGTATCGGATTATCGGTGGCATTTAAAATATTACTCAAATATAGGCCGATATTGAAAATTTTTAAAAATTGGAGATTTTTTTGCAAAAATTTGAAAATTTTTATAATCTCCCTCTCTTTCCTACCTCTTTTTTACCTTTTTTTAAAATAATTATTGTAAATTTTTAATTTTTGTTTTTAAACAATGATAAATATTCTTATTACTAATAATAATTATAAATTAAATACAACTTTAAAAAATTTATTTTAATATTTTATATAATATTTATTAATAAAGTATTATTAAAAATATCTTATTTTTAAAATAAATAGTATAAAAATTATTACTTATAAATTAATATTTATTATATATATTTTTAACTATTAAATACAAATTTATTTGAAATTTATATATTTTAAAAATATAATTTAAATTTAATTATATTTATCAATAATTATTAATAATTTTATAAATTAAATTAAATTGAGATTATTATTTATTATTTTCATTTTTGGAGATAGACTATAATTATATAATATAATAATGGACTATTTTGTAATTTTTAAAAAATTTTAAAGAATATTTTATAAATTTAAAAAATTATCCGAAATGATATCTGATATTAACCGGTACTGATACAATATCGTACCAAAATCAAATTTGATATTAAGTCCAGTACGGTATTCGCAACATTAACGGGAATCAAAAGTATATCCAACACATTATAATTAAGTTATTCACAAGAGAATGCAGTACTTCCTTCCTTTAAGAGGATATTTTATTAGGCCTTCCGAGGTTACTGTGTATAAGTTGTTGCTCTACAAGCTTTCATAGCAAAAGGGCAGTCTTAATTGTTTAGACATACTAACAACCTTGAAAAATAGAAATTTTATTTTCAAATAGATCCAACCCTTTCACCAAATTATGTTTATGTGTCAAGTGCACTGCAAATTGATTTCCACAAAAAAATTATTTCATGTTCATGTCATCTTTGATCACACAACGTACGTTTTCAAAAATGAAATTTAAGAACTTTTTTCTAAGTAATTAATCAACACTTAAACAACTTATGATAAAAATAGAATTTAATTTGTTAAAAAGAAATAAACCCAAATTAAGGGATAACAAATGAGTTCGGCTTCAGCTCGAATTCAACAAGTTGGGCTCTAATTGATTAGACCTGGAGCACAATTTTTTTTAAAATATTAGACCTCAAGTTAGCATTAAGTTTTAAGTTGCCTGGTTTAGCTCAACTTTAGACTCATCTTTATGGAAAAAATGACGTTGTTTTGACATTTTAAAATAAAAAATTTGGGATGGGCCAAGTCAGGTTTAAACTCGGGTCTGTTGCCTCTAGCACAATAGGGCCATGGGTTGGGCTTAATCTCTGCCCGACCTATTGCCACTCCGACCCAAATGTAAACTCTAGTACTAAGTATTATTAAAAAAAAAGAAACACATATATTCCATTCTCTACTCAAAATAGAATATAAGAAAAGTCTTAAATCAAAATTTGCCATGCTAGCTAGCTTAATTTAATATGGTTTGCATTATATTGACAATCAATCTTATAAGACTAGGATTGCATATTGGATAACAATTTAAAAAACAAAATTAATTTAATACAAAATCAACTAAATAATTATTGATTTTTGACTAACAACCCTCATTTCCACTCTATCATGAAGTTAGATGTGCCTTGGCATCCATCAATCCCTTGCTCACCTCTTCATCTTCTGGTGCTTCCTTCTGCAATATCTCGTAGTCTTGTACCGATGCTTCCCACTTTCCAAGCTATTTCACCCCATAAAACACACACAACATCATTAATAATGATAACATATTCAAAATTGTATAATATTTTACAAATTTTTTAATTCAATACTTAAATTTTAACAATTTTCAATCGAGTGATCAGTTTTGAATATGTTTGTGACCTTGGCATAGCAATCTGCTCTTCTTAGTAAAGCCTTTGCATAACCAGGTCGCAAATTAAGGGCAGAATTGCAGTCTTCAATGGCTTTCTCGTACTGGTTAAGCTTGGACCGGCAAGCCGCTCGGTTGCAAAGTAACACCGAGTTGTAAGGATCATGTTCAAGCCCCTCACTGTATGCAACGCAGGCCTCAGAGTATCTTCCTGCCTTGAATAGATTATTACCATTTGATCGAGCTGTTGATACGCCTCGTGTCCTTCTCAACACCGCATTTGCTTCCTTGTTGTTACAGTCAAGCTTAGTTGCTCGTTGAGCCGCAGCTAATGCATCATCAAATCTGTAAACAGTATGATCCAAAGAATATTTTGGCTAATTTTCATTTTTTTGGACCGATTAACAGGTTTTAAATCGTTCCTTGTTACAGAAAACTAACCTGCCAGTAGCCAAGTCAACCTGAGCTCGTACCATCAACAGATTGGCACTTCCAATTGGACCAAAGTACCTTGTACAGGCGTCAACATCGAAATCCGGACTCTTTCTCAGTGCTGCTTCTGCTTCCTGGTGCTTTCGGAGCTTTATCAAGGCCTCAGCTTGTAGTGCGTTTATCTACACATAGACAAAACACCATTGAAGAGAATGCTTCCATTAGTCTAGAGAATGCTTATCAGGTTAATGATTTAGGGGCATACCTGTGGAGCTGAATCTGCACCTGCAGATATTGCAGCTCCTGCCTCTTTAACCAGCGTATTCCAATCTCGTAGTTTACGAGCCTCAGTGCACTTGCTAAGTCGAACCTGAAGACCTTTGGCTTTAGATATATCATCAGGGTCAGCTTCAGGACCCGCCTGTCTGTAATGATATATAGCTTTCTCTGCGTCCCCTAATCTAAGGAAAACATAAGAAGTTTGCCAAGATTAGAAGGACAGGATTTCACTTCAGCATGAATCTGATATTGTTAAAAGGACCAAAATTTTAACCTGAGATACAGGTTCGCTAAACGTTGATGACTTCTCTGATAACGAGGTTCAATTCTGATGGCTTCTCTGCACTCAAAAACAGCTTCAAGAAGCTTGCCTAGAGCTGTCAAAGCTGCACTTTTATTGCTTCTGTATGAAGCCTTATTAGGGTCAAGAGCGATTGCTGCATCATACAAAGCCAATGCTTCTGCGAAATTCCCATTCTTGTAATCTTCATTGCCCATAATTTTCAATTGCTCAGGGTCCATTCTTGTTGACAGGGCCCTGCATAAGGAACCAGATTGGTCTGCACTTGGTTTCTCTTCATTTTGTTTCTTCATTACACTTCCCATCACCCTATTAGGGTTTATGTTCTTTTCTTTTGTCTTAGGAAGATTATCAAGAACATCATGGGAATTCGTATTCCCTCCACCTGGTTGTCCCAAGTTTCCCAAGTTTCCACAAAGCATAAAGTTGCTCGATGAAGCCCGAACAAGGTTACTACCATTTCCCTTAAATTTCTGACGCTCAGCGAGCATGCTCTCAAGTTCACCAGAGATTCCAATGGCTTCCTTAGGTGTCTTCCTAACCTGACCACCACCCTGAACTTGGTTTTGCTTAACTTGGCCATGATTTGAAGACGCTTTGGTTGTTTCACTTGCAAGTCTTTTAGGTTGCACTTGAGCCGGAGGGAGTTTCGGATGATTAGGAACATTAGAGATAGGTTTCTGCGATCTATCTGATATACCAGAAGAGTTGTTTAAGAATGCAGCACCGTCGGAGCCACTCCGACGCCGACATGGATCATTTGGCGTTTTCTGAAACTCTTTTCCATTTGACAGTGAACCTGTGGATGTTGATTTTCTAAGCCAAAAGCTCCGTCTACCGAAAACTGCACTGAACAGACCACAACCAGATTTCTTTTCCGGCGACCCGTCTCCCATTCCAGCCAGAGATTTCCCGCTCAATTTCAACAGATAACACCACACTTGTGAAATAAAAACAAGAACATGAAGACGGTATCATCAAGATCAGAAGGACATTGATGAACAAAATGAGGAAGGGCTGATTTTGATTAGAAACAACTTTTCAGGAAAAGGGTCGTGAATGAATTCTCATAAACCTGAGGAAAAACTGAAACTTGAACAGAAAAGATAATGAAAATGAAGAAAGAAGAAAGAAAATGTGGTCTGAAAACTAAAGCCTAGTTCCAGGAGATGACATACAAGGCCTCCTGGATTCTGGCTACCAAGAAAGGACGTCAATTTGTTTTCTCTCTTTCAGTTAGAAACAGGATACGCCAGGATTGGTGTTTGGAGGTCAACAGAAAAAAAAAAATCGAGAAAAAGTATCAAAAATCAGAAATACCAATCCAAAACTTGAGTTCGTTTGATGAAAGTGTAAAGGTGGGGATTAGATTAATCCAAGTTTTGTTCTTTCCTTTTTCGTTTAAATTTTTATTGGTTATTTCTTGAAAAGAAAAAGGAAGCACAAGACTCGGTCTTCTGATAAATTTGAGTCTGTAAATTTTTAGTAAGAAATATTACCAATATTTCTTTAAGCATTACCTTTTAAAACATTAAATATTACGAAGTTGTGGGAGCATTACCTTACACGTTTGGTTCTTTTGCAATGTTACATATAATATCATTTCCAAATGCCAAATTATGCCCTCCAATTTTTTCATCAGAATTGGAATTTTTTGCTTTAATTCTCTTCTACTCGGACCCTTTCATGGAGGTCTCACGAAATCCACTATTGTATTGTTAAATAATAAAAATACCTCCTTGAACAGTTCTAATAGCTTTTAAGCATATACTCTGATTCAAAATAAAGTAACTTATTTAACTTACTTAGAGCTGGCCTCCAAAAACATGTGTGTAAGAGTAAGCCTGGAAAGGAATGAAGAAACCATCAGGGGACAAGAGCTAGAAAAAGGGACATGCTGCTAATTCAATTTCAAGGTATAGAAACCATCCACTTTGCTGATATAAAAGAGTTGTGAAATTAAGCAGAGGTTCTTTTCATTTCTTTAGATATAGCTTCTGATAGCTCTTCTGAATTGTACTCTACTCCAAAACATCTTACAACCTCCATCTTTGGACTGATAAGGTACCTGGAAAAAGTTTGATACAGTTAATTTCAACTGAGCTCAAATGTCAAAACATTCCAAGCACATGGGACTTACATGTTGTGGGACGAGTCAACGAGATAATCGTCTCCTTCCTCTTCAACCTTCCTGAAGTAAACACGGTATTCTTGTGCCATTTGCCTTACTGCACCAACTGGTCCTGTTAATCCTACTATTCTTGAATCAAATTCTGCAGTCCTTCAAAGATAATAACAAGAGAGAAGTTTAGTCAAATCCTGTTGGTTGAGAAAAATTCGCTAAGTTGATTCAAACATGTGAGCATCCTGACCTTTAAGGTAAGCCCGAAGTTGTGCAGGAGTATCGCGCTGAGGATCAATTGTGACATATACCGGTAGGATTTTCAGATTCTCTTTTGAGTCTTAACACTCGTAAAAGACATATGTTAGAGATATTTCCCAAAAGGCGCAGAACAAAGAAGAAATAAGTACATTAGCTGATCAAGTCTCCAAACCTAGTCTATCAACGGCCTTAGTCATTATGTTGAGTTGCTCGGGACCAATATCAGGGCAGAATGTATAACCAAAGTATAGGAGAACCCATTTCCCCAGAAAGTCTCGCTCTGTAACGACCCTATTCTCAGTATCAATTAGAGTGAATGGACCACCAATAGTTGGACCCTTGACAGTGACAGCGTCATTTTTTATGCCTTCACCTGATTCAAAACATAAAAGAATAATATAACAACTAATCAAAATGAAGTATTACAACCAGCAACCTGACGAGAGTCCTAATGAATAACGAGAAGAATGTTACTGTCCCTCCACTAAAAATTTGGATCAGAGGAAAACCGATCACAGTGAAAAATCCAACACAAGATCTACAGCAATCACACCAATGTTCTGATACTAGAAAATCTTTTCAAACCGCTGTACAGCCAAGTAAATTAACTGAACGCAAATGAGCATTTAAGGGTTATAGCCTTTTCTCTATGCGTTACTTCAGAAGTGGCCTTCAGATTTAATCACATGATAAGTCACACAAGAATTAGTACTTGGGGAGATTTGGTGACACAAGCACTATGAGTGATGAGGAAGCACTGTTAAGGGGGTGAATGAGAGTGGCTATAGTGCATGGTTTGTTTGCCAAAGAGTACAGAACATTTGGATCTTCAACATTAAAATTGCATGGTTTGTTTGCCAAAGAGTACAGAACATTTGGATCTTCAACACTAAAACCATAGAATACAAGAATGTTACTGAGATATAACCCCGTCCAAACTCTATGTAGCTAAATTTAACATTTTTATAGCATATGCTGTCCGAAAACTTATGCACCTAATTGCTTCTGCAACTGTAACTAAGATGCCATCGGATGCATAGACCCTTCAACTTCTGGTCATTGTAACTTATAGTTCTGGAGAACCCTCATAGTGTACAACACAGTAACGTCCAACTTTCACCAAACATTTTAATCCACTGAACTACAACAAACTAGTCTGGAGAATCAAAATTTATGCAGTATACTAGAAAACGAAATTAGAGAAAACAGTGTACAAATATATTACTAGTAATGACATAAGTCATGGTGCAAGTTGCGGGGCATTTTATATGATATAAAGATTAAGAAAAAAGTAAACCAGGAAAACATTCAGAACGATTGGAGCAAGGACTTAAGGACTCCCTTATATAGTAGTTACTTTAGGCAAGAGTACTCTATTAGAACCTCCTATTTCGCATGGAAGTGAGTCTAAATTTTCATCTCAAAGGAAGAAATCAGACAAACAGTTTGCAGGTCTTTGACCTTCAATCTACAAATTTCAAGTTCTTGCATTGGTAGAGAATACCAAGGCACGAGAAATACCTCTAGGAATAGCTCTCCTTTGATCATTGTAATGCACAAAAGCTGCAATTCCTGCAAATCCAAGAACCACGCCAGGCTGCAGATTACATGCAAGGAAAACAAAAACGCTAGGTAAGCAAAGAAATACAATTGTTGAATACTCCAGAGTTTGTCGTCTTTAAGTTAACACAATAAGAAATGCTACGAAAACACATTGTCTATCAACAATGGAAATCTGTTCAGCTGATAAGGAAGCTCAGAAGCCTACAATGACCCAAGAACTCCATGAGCCAGGAGCTTGTGTTTCTACTGGAATTAAAGGATCATCATCTATCCTTTTCCTGCAAGTGTGTCGTGTCGATGATGTATAGCTACAAGACTGAATCCTCATAGATGTACCAAACCTAAACAATTTACAAATAGGCTCAACTCAAATGTCCCAAGAATAAAAGGAAAAATAAATTAACGGCATAGCAAACATGCAATTTACTCTAACCAGACCTGTATTCCAGAAATTATATTTTGAATCACTCCAAGGACATAGCTGACACCGCATATCTTGGAAGGAAATACAAAAGCCTACGATTGACCAACACTTCAATCTTTTGACGTAAGAATTCGAACCCATTCGACCCAAGCACATAACAATCATGCAATTCTCAAGAACCCATTTTGACAATATGAAAAACAAACAAGTAGAGCATCAAATATAGCAAAAATCGATTGAAAGCACGCGATAAACAAGAGAGAACAAGAACGTATGAAAAAGAAATGCAATATTTTTTATTTGAGGGATAAGTAAGAAGCGGGAAAGACCGAACCTTTGAAGTGGATTGAGAAGTAGACGTTGTGAGTTATGCTTGGAAGAAAAGAAAAGAATCCGAGAAATGGGCATCACTGTCTTCTCTAAGAGACCTACGCATTAACAAAAAGCCATGGATGAGGGTTTTAATAAGAGAACAAAAGCCTCCACCCACTGGACTGGTAGTACTATTTTTTGCTTTTTAATTAGTTTTAGCACCAAAGCACGCAAGACATCAAATTGGCTGCGGCGTTCTTTTTCTTCTTCTATTTGCGTTTCTCTTATTAATGTTTGAGACCCCGGAAGAAGATAGGAATTTCCCTTTTTAGTTATTTATATACCAAATTCAGCTTTCTTTTATTAGTTAGTGCCTGACCGAGCTCTTAAAATTTAATGAATTATTATTATACTAAAATAATAAGAGATAACAATAGATCGGGCCATGTCCTTTCCGAAGCTTGATCGGACTCAAAGCAACTAAATCTAAGCTTCAATTAAACTCAAAGTAGCTCGAGCAAAGTCCGAGCAACTGAATCTAAGTCTCAATTAAACTCAAAGCAGTTCGACATAAGTTCGAGCAACTGAATCTAAGCTTCAATTAAACTTAAAGCAGTCCGACCTAAGTCCGAGCTTGATTCCAACTTGATTCGATTTTGTTATTTTTATTAAAAATAGAAAAGTAACATCATCTATAAAATGATGTTCAGTCATTTCCTTTGAATTTATACATAGAGATGGCAAAGAGTCAGGTGTGTCACTACTTTCGTTCAATTTAACCTTTTAAAGTGTAATTCGAATTCAATTTAAAATTTAGTTGAATCCTAAATAGTGTTTAAATTGAATATTTATTTAAATTTAGTAAATTAAACTAATTTTAATTTAATTCCTACTCAAACTTTAAGGGACATTGTCAATATTATATAAATTATTGGATAATAATATATAAATTATGTAACTATAATAAATCACATAATGAGCTAGTGATTTTAAAATTAAATAACCAACTTTACTTGATATTAAAGTGAATATATCCTTAAGTCACTAGAAAGAGGTTTATGTTTACCTAAACAAAATACATAAAAGTGTCGTTTGGTTCAATTTTTGTTTTTCTGTTGTAGTTTTTAGTTTTCGTTTTTTGTTTTTCTTTCAAAAAAACAAAGACATGTTTAGATGTTAATGTTAATATAGTTATATTTTTATCACCGATAATAATTACATATTAGATAAAACTTAAAGATAAATTATTTTAAAATAAATATATTTCTTTAATCTCTAATATAATATTTATTAACAAATTATTAATAAAATTATGTTATTTTAATAAAATAAATATTTTAAATTTTAAATTTTATTCATAAATTAATATTTATTTGAATATTTATATATTTTAATTTTAACTATATATTCATTAATAATTGTTAAATTTTAATTACATATAATTAAATTCAATAAAATTATTCATAATTTATATTGATAATTAAATCCAAATAATTTGTAAAGCTTTTATAAAAATTTAAGAACAAATTATAAATTTATTTTCGATTAAGAATAATAATAGATCATATCCCAGTCTAAGTCTCCTAAAATTTCAATTTGAATTTAATCTAATTCTAATTTTGAGTTTTGAACATACTAAATAATTCAAACTTATTTATTAAATCAATTTTAATTTTTTTAACTTAAAAAAATAAATTTCAATTTAAACTTCAAGCCAAGCACCTTACATCCAAAGCCTACATTCATAAATAATTAAGAAGATCTATAAGTTCTCAAAATTTACAAATTAATTTTAATATTTATATTAGAAATAACAATAAATGGAGTTTAAGTTCCCAACTTTTAAAACTTAAATCTAAACTCAAACTTTAAAAAAATATATTATTAAATTCTATAGCAATTAATACGAAAATAAGCGACGGAACCAAGCGTCCTGTCCACAATGTAGTGAATGCACTCGGACCTTGAAATGGGCTTTAGTAAGAAGAAATTGGGCTCTGCCAGGAGTCCATTATTAGCCCAAACAATCACCTAAAGGTAAGGTTAACAAATATGGCCCAATCTGAATTGTTCGAATTTTAAAATGAGATTTAAACTAATCTAAAAAAATCTGATTTTTTACGATTTAACTTATTTCATTTTAGTATAATTATTTTAATTAATCATACAAACAAAAATTCGTTTTATATGGTAATTTGATATTTTCTTTTTAGATATTATTTAGTAAGAACTTACAATTGTGAACAAAAGTTTAAGTAGTTCAAAGATCCACAAATTATGATTTTTATGCATATAGATATTAATGGTATAATGAGAACCGACCGTTCTATTACTGAATTACTGACAACAACTTGAGATTAGATTTTGTAATGTTTAATCCTCGTACTCAATCCATGACTAATATAAGATTAATGTTTCCTTCGTAACTCTCAAAATTTTTTCGTCGTGTCTTCGATTCATATAGTATTTTCTAGAGAATTTGAAAGTAACTTTATTTTATTATATTTCATTCATAGCTTAATTCTATTCATTCGTTCAAAATGGATGAATTGCTTCGTAAAAGGAATCTAATAATTCTCTTACGATTAATTAGACTGTAGGTCTAATGATTTACTTCACAAATGAAGTCTCCGATTCTTTATCATAGCTACCAAAAGTTACACGTTAACTTAGGACGTGCATTTAGTTGATTGCATTAGCTGTTAGCTAGTAGTTGATTATATCAGTTAGTTTAATCAGTAGATTTTATTAGTTGTTTGTTAGAGATGTTTAATAAAATTAGCTGTTTAGTATTAACTGTTTATGTGTAAAATGACTTATGAGAATGTGACTTTTAAAAAAATTATAAGGGTATGAATATTATATATCTTAGTATTTCGTTAAATATTTTTATAAGAATTTAGATTTTAGAGAAGTCAAGTTTACCTATACCGTTTCATCATCTATGAAAATTTTATACAATTCTTTCTATTTTCTTTTTCGATTAAGGTCAACATTTTATTTATAACTTATAATTGCATAAAACAATTATAAGAACAAACATTCTTCCTAAAGCGTAGGTATCTAAAAACCTCAATTAAAAGATGTAATTGACTTTTCATAGTTAAAATTTTGATTGATTGATGAAAACGTTCCCATATAGAAACGATTTCATTTTTTGTTGTTTATTATAAATAAGTCGTCAGATCTGTTAGTCTCCAAATAACTTTCGTAGCTATTTGAAGAGTCAAACAATTGAAGACAACAAATCAACTAAAAAAATAACTAATTAATTGTCTAGGACGATGATTTAGAATTAATGTATCATTTCGTAAAAAGAATCTATTAATTCTTTCCCATAATTTACTTCACGAGCGAAGTCTGCCTGAAATATCATAGCTACCAAAAGTTTCACATTAACCTACGTAAGTGCTTGTCGTTGTGATAAGGACTTTAGGAGAACCAACCCCAAAAGCTAGCTAATGAAGGTGGAGAGCTCAAAGTTTTTATAAATCTCACACCAACTTTGTATTTAATCGATGTGGGATTCAAGTCCCATACCTTACAATTGGATCAAACCGTAATATTCGTCCCCACATCCAGACCAACGTCCTTGTTGGTCACGACCATGTTGGTCACGGCTGATACTTTCAGGTCACCACTCCATGGGCCATCACTCCGAGATCTTTGTTGGTCACAGCCACGTTGGTCACGGCTGGCACTCCCAGGCCACCACTCCATAGGCCACCAATCTAAGACAGGCTCTGATACCAATTGATAAGGACTTTAAGAGAACCAACTCCAAAAGCTAGTTTATGAAGGTGGAAAGCCTAAAGTTTTTATAAATCTCACACTAACTTTATATTTAATCGACGTGGAATCCAAATCCCATACCTTGCAATTGGATCAAACCGTAACATGTTGGCAGTGTCGGCCCTGGGCAAGGGCAGAGAGGACACCTGCCCAGGGCCCATAGAAAAAAAGGGGGCCCCTTGGAATTCTAGACCACTTGACCCGTATTATATATTAGCTAGATAGATAAAATATATGTGAATATATAGCTACCGCCCAGTACCCTGTAATAAGTAGCTGCTAAGGATATTACATCTCTGATAAACAATCATTGAATCATTATTATTCTACATATGCTACTTCGTTTTATTATTCTACATATGCAAAAGTGGTCTAGAATTAAACATCTGCATTTGCATATCATGATTTATAGTTTCACTTATAGTTGTTGCTGCATTTCAATCTATGTTCGAGTAAGAGAATTTAATAATTTACATACAAGCACATCATCGCCTTAATTCTTTAATTGATCTCATTTATCAGGAACTGATTGTAATCCATGATGTGTGAAAATATTGCTACATTATTTTTGTAAGGTACAAAATCTTGAAAGTAATTTAATCCGTGACATGCTTGAGGACAAATTAACACTGATATGAGAGCATTTATTTTATTGCAAGCGCTTCTTAATATGAGCAAGAAGTTTTTTTCTTTTCTTCTCTCTGTATATGTATTTTTTAATGCAATTCTTTTAGTGTTTTGCAGTTTAATATTATTGTTTGATTGCTGTTATTACTATTTTATTATTACTATTACTATTTTTAGTGGTTTTATTGTTAATAATATTTGTAAGATATTATTAGTAGATATTATGATTATTTAATATTTGATTGAATATGTAGACTTATAAATTGAGTCATTTATGTTTCATACAAACATATATACTTTAAATTTACATATTTATATATTGTTGATTTATTGAGGCCCTTTCTTTTTATTTCGGCCAGAGCCTACGAAAGATAAGAACGGCCATGCATGTTGGTTAGGTTGCCGACGATATGTCAACAATATTTGCTGGAGCCTGAGCTGGTTCTTGGATCCGGTGCCAAAAAAAATCTAAGAGACCAAGACAAACTCAGAAAATCAACATCAGTAGGAACTGGACCACTTGATCTATGAATACATAATTTATGAATAATGTGTTTTCTTTGAGAATTAAAATGTAAAGGAAGTTAGGTTTTTCCTATCAAAACTCTATTGCAACAATATCAATAATTTCGTAAAAATTTTGCTAATACGAAAATTAAAAAAAATTCACTAATACATAACCTCGTATTTAATTAGTTGAGAGTTTAGTTACGATAAATCAACTTATATATATATATATATATATTATTTTAATCAAGAAGTTGGTAAAAAAAAAGAAACACCAATCCAATTGTTTGAAATGAAAGTAGGAATTCGATCGATTGATTTTATGTTTTGACTGGAATTCTATGTACGTTGAATTGTATAACAGAGAATGTAATTCCGGAATTGCTTCCATTCATGAATCATGATATCAGTTTCTAAAATTCAATGTCCAAATGACGGAGGCACGTGCAGTGCTTTGAAGCAGATTTTTCTAAACTATAGTAATTATTTAAAGAAATTTTACAAATTACTTTAAATAATTGATTTCATAATCAATAAAATTATTAAATTTGATTTAATTTAATAATTTTTAATTTTTAAAGTTTATTATTTTATTAATTAAGAGGCTAATTTTTATAAATTAATCAATTTTTATTAAATAATATTTTTAATTAAAATTTAATTTTTTCAATAAATAAAGAAAATTTTTATCATTTTTTAAAAATTTAATTTTAGTTAATATTTAACTGATTTTATAAATATTTAGTTTTGATTGAATCTTTTAAATATTAAACTTTTCATTGTAACGGGTTTTTTTTAAATCTTAATAATCCCTAGAACTTGTTACGTTATCACAATAACAAAGCATAAGGTATAAATTAATTATGCTAATAAAATAAAACTAGTAAAATAAATGTTTCAATTATGTGACACCACGCATAATTTTGAGATGCGACAATCGTATATGTACAAACAAATTAATAACACAAACATTTTTTTAACGGAAGAATTTGTAGTTGTTATCATTTAAATAAGTACTGGATAAATCTTCTATAAATCACACCATTCGAATGTTCTGTGATAGATAAATTTTGTATGATAAACTCAATTGAGAGTGAAAGTAGGGTATTCAAACATAGAATCTTTTAACCTCATATCTTCCTCTTACCAATTCGACTACTCTTAGAGAAACATATACTATAAATCAAGAAAATTAATTCACGTCTCGTGCTTCCGATAGTGTCTTAATTTAATCGTCATTTATTATCTATTAAATTCAGTTAAAGAATGAAACAAGTTGAAAATTGTTAAAAATGATTTAAAATTTAAAATTTAATTAAAAATTTATTAAATAATAAATAATTAATTTATGCTAGTTTATAAAAATTGATTTATATATAAAAATAGACTGATTAATTATTAAATTGATTAGTTGCTAATAACAAATTTTATTAAACTAAATAAAAATAAAAAAATAAAAACGTAAATACTTAAAAACGCAAATACGAGATGAAAAGATTTCCAAAGCAACGCGTTAAAGATAAATATAAACTAGAATTACAAAATGATTAACATTGCACCATTTTTATGATAAAAAATATATATTTAAATAAATTGAATTAATTTTTTAATTTTTATTTTTAATTAAAAATTAAAAATTTTAATTTAATAAAATAAATAATTTATAAATTAAAATTTTATTTATAAATTAATATTTATTTAAAATAAATTTTAATTATTAAATCATATTTTATTTGAATATTTATATATTTTAAATTGAATTATATTCATTAATTATTAAAATTTAATTACACATAATTTAATTATAAAAATTAAATTAAATTAATTATTCATAAATTTTATTGATAATTAATTTTAATTTATTAAATATATAATCTTGAATTAAATTATTCATAATTTTTATTAATAATTAAATAATTAAATAATATATATTTAAATGATAGTAAATCAAATTATGAAAAAACATAAAAGGAAACAAAAACCAATTTTCATAGTAAAAATTCGAACAAATAGATTTTTTATTGAATTTGAAAACAAAAACAAAAATGAAAACAAACACATGCTAAAGCTACAAATCATTCTTAAAGCCTTTATAAAAATTTAAGAACAGATTATAAATTTATTTTCTATTAAGAATAATAATAGATCATATCCAAATTTAAGTCTCCTAAAATTTAAATTTGACTCTAATCTAATTCTAATTTTGAGTTTTGAACATACTAAATATTTCAAACTTATTTTTTAAATCAATTTTAAATTTTACTAATTTTAAAAAATATACAAATTTCAATTTAAACTTCAAGTTAAGCACTTAAGGATGTTCATGGGGCCATGAGGGCTAGATTATGACCCAACGGGCTTATGGCCGGCAGAATTATTTATTTTTTAAATTAAAAACTTCCAAAACGATGTCGTTTTGGAAATAACAGGTGAGTCTTGGGTTAGGTTAACTATGGTCGGCTCATGACTCGCCCGTTGCTTGGTCAACTCAAGTTAAAAATAGGTCGGGTCGATTTTGCCATCCTTACGAGCACATTATATCGAAAGTCTATATTCATAAATAATTAAGAAGATCTATAAGTTCTCAAAATTTATAAATTAAATTTAATAGTTATATTAGAAATAACAATAAATGGAGTTTAAGTTCCCAACTTTTAAAGCTTAAATCTAAACTTAAACTTTAAAAAAATATATTATCAAATTCTATAGCAATCAATACGAAAATAAGCGACGGAACCAAGTGTCCTGTCCACAATGTACTCGGACCTTGAAATGGGCTTTAGTAAGAAGAAATTGGGCTATGCTAGGAGTACATTATTAGCCCAAACAATCACCTAAAGGTAAAGGTTAGCAATATATGGCCCAATCTGAATTGTTCGAATTTTAAAATGAGACCTGAAAAATCTGATTTTTTTACTATTTAACTTATTTCATTTTAGTATAATTATTTTAATTAATCATAAAAACGAAACGTCGTTTTATATGGTAATTTGATATTTTCTTTTTTATATTATTAAGTAAGAATTTACTATAATAAACAAAATCCACAAATTAGGATCTTTATGCATATAAATACAAGTAGTATAATAAGAACCGATCGTTTTATCACTAAACTATTGAGAATAACAGGAGATTAGATCTCATAATGTTCAATCCTTGTTTTCAATCCATGACCAATATAAGCTTAAAGTTTTTTTCGTAACTCTCAAAACTTTTTCGTAATGCCTTTGTTTTGTATAGTACTTTCTGAAGAATTTAAAATTGACTTTATTTTATTATATTTTATCTATAGCCTAATTCTATTCATTCATTCAAAACGGATAAATCGCTTAATTTATTGATTCTCTTCTAATTAATTGGACAATAAGTCTAATGATTTACTTCACAATTGAACAAATCGCTTCGTAAAAAGAATCTAATAATTCTCTCCCGATTGATTTGACCATGAGTCTAATGATCTATTTCATGGCAACCAAAAGTTACACATTAACCTAAGACATGTATTCGGAATTAATGTATAAAAGAAATTTATTAATTCTCTTCCAATTAGTTAGACCATAAGTGCAATAATTTACTTCACGGGCGAAGTCTGTCGTAACATCATAGCCACCAAAAGTTGCACATTAACCCAGGTAAGAACTTGTCGTTGGTTAGGTTGCCAACGATATGTCAACAATAGTTGCTGGAGCCTGAGCTGGTTCGAGTTTCTTGGATCTGGTGCCAAAAAAAATCAGAGAGACCTACTGAAACTCAGACAAACAACGTCACTAGGAACTGGACCACTTGACCACCGTAACTCTTAGGACTTTTATAATGTTTGACTTAGACCAAAAATTCCTCCCTTTTGACGCTTCAAATTTGGAAATT
>JANZXR010000170.1:32946463-32958113 GCA_027575705.1 Erythroxylum echinodendron | reverse complement strand
GAACAAATACATTGATCCCTAACTACTGTTGTTTAAGGACCTTAACACGCCCATATTGGATACATGTTTAACAAACATTAGTGGGCGATTTTCTTTAGTTAAAGGATCAGCTAACATCTCCATAGTCCTGATATACTCTACTTCAATGTCACCTTTCAGAATCAACTCCTTTATGGTTAAGTACTTAACCTCCAAATGCTTAGACGTTGTGATATTCTTGTTGTTGTTACTGAACAACATTACAGCAAGATTGCGGCAATACAACCGAATGAGTCTAGCTATCGAATCTACCACAGATAACTCAGACATCAAGTTTCTGAGCCAAATCGCCTGTATAGCAACTCCATAACATGCAACAAACTCTGCATGCATGGTCAAGGAAGTTACTAATTTTTGTTTGACACTATTCCACGACACTGCACCATCTGCCAACATAAAAATATAACCTGAACTGGGTTTGCGATCACCCGAATACATAACAAAATCAGATTCTGTATACCCTGTGAGGTTTAAATCCTTGACTTTGTTGTATGTCAACATATAATCCTTAGTACCCTTTAGGTATCTCAACACTCTTTTAATTGTATTCCAATGGTCCACACCTGGGTTAGGCAGATATCGACCTAACAGTCCAACAGTAAATGCAATTTTCGATCTAATGCATATCTGGGCATACATCAAGCTACCTATTGCACTAGAGTCCAAAGATAATCTCTCGCCATGAGAGATTAGTGCTATAACAGGTTTACATTCAGCCATATTAAACTTTTGTAACATCCGCTCAATGTATGTTCTTTGCGAGAGGCTCAATGAGTATTGAGATCCGTCTCGGTGAATCTATATATTGAGGAAAAAAGATGGTTCACCTAAATCCTTCACGTTAAAGTGTTTGGCTAAAAGTTGCTTTACCCCATGTAAAATAGTCAAATCATTTGACGTGAGCAAGATATCATCCACATACAATAATATGAAGATAACTTTGCTCCCCTGACTTTATAGCATAAGCATCTTTCAACTTTATTTTCCACAAAGCCGAATGAGGTCAAAACATCATCAAATTTTAGGCACCATTATCTGGAAGCGTATTTCAAACCTTGTCAGTTGCATCTTGATCCTGAAATCCTTCAAGTTGCTCCATACAGACCTCCTCACAAGTTCATCATTCACGAAAGCGGTCTTAACATCCATCTGATGTAGCTCCATGCCATAATGAGCTACTATTCTCATAATCACTCTAAATGCATCCTTCGCGAATACAGGAGAAAAGGTAATATTGAAGTCAACTTCTTCTCTCTTAGTGAATCCCCTGGAAACTAAACGTATCTTAAATCGCTTAACTTGACCCTGTGTGTCCTTCTTGGTCTTAAATAGCCACTTGCAACTGACAAGCTTGCAATGTTAAAGTAAATTAACAAGCTCTCATACGTTATTATATCTTATGGATTGCATCTCATCCTTCATTACTTCCTACCACATGTTTGCATGGGGTCCATAAACGAATTTTGTAAAAGTATCTGGATCCATAACATATCCTATGTGATAGTCTTGTTCACCTAAATAGACTATGTAAGCTAATAAGATAGTAGATCGTCTTTCTCTGGTGGATCTGCACAATTGCATAGGTTCATGTACCTCATAAATCTCTTCCTGGATAGGTACATTTTTTTGCACCTGCATAAGTATGATACTCGGATCTTCATCCACCAGACCTGACTGTATGAGAGGTGGATACGTGATAATTTTAGTATACATTCTACTATCTCCTGGAGGATGAGAAGATCCTACTTCATTATGGACATTGTATTCCAGAAACTTAGTTGTCTACGATTCCATTATTCTGACCCCTCTTTCTCTACAGTAAAATTTGTAACTCTTAGAGTGGTCGGGATAACCTACCAAATATTAACGAGTAGAACGAGGTTGCAATTTACTCTCATAAAGATTATATAGCCTTACCTCCGCAGGGCAGCCCCACACACGAATGTGCGCAAGGCTTGGCTTCCTTCCATCCTAAAGTTCAAAAGGTGTCTTTGGCACGGACTTACTTGGGACTCTGTTCAAGGTACATAATGTAGTCTTGATGGCTTCAGCCAAAAGGTATTCGGGTAGGTTAGTCCTGTTCTGCATTGACCTCATCATGTCCTTTAGGGTACGATTGCACCTTTCAGCCATACCATTTTGCTTAGAACTACCTGGCATAGTGAACTGATTTAGTATTCTAACTGATTCCAAGTACTTGGAAAACGGACCTTTTTCTTGTCCTGTAACCCCATGTATACCATAGTATTCTCCTTTCCTGTCAGATCTAACTATCTTTATTAATTTTTTCAATTGGTTCTCAACCTCAGTCTTAAAGATATTAAACTTATCAAAAACTTCATATTTTTCTTTAAGGAAGAACACATAACTATAGTGAGAATAAACATCTATAAATGTCAGAAAAATATCTAACATTGCACAACGTGATTGTATAGGGACCATTAACGTCTATATGTATGAGGTCCAACAAACAAGAAGCATGCGTTGATCACTTTTTCTCTATCTTGGTCAACTACAATAATCGATACAAGTTTCCAAGTCACTGAAGTCCAGAGTTGGGAGAATGTTATCCTTTATCAATCTCTCAACCCTCTCCCTGGAAATGTAGCCTAGACGTTTATGCCATAACATGTACGTTGTTTCCTTTACAAAGGCTCTCTTTCGAGTAACAAGTTCAACAACATAAGTAGAGACATACATTTTGTTAGGAGTAAGACACACTTTATATAATCTGTAGGATAAGAAAGAAGTTTTCATATGTCTTGTTTTGATCGAGATATTTATAACTGAAGTATCAAATACGAAACGATGGCCCTCTTTATCCAAAATATATATGGAGATCAAGTTTTGTCAAAAAGACGATATATAAAATGTGTCTCATAAAATAAAAACAAACCCTTTTTCGAGGTTTAAACCTACATCTTTTACGAACAAAACATCAAACTCTTCATGGTTCCTGACCATCAGTCTCTTCTCTCCTTTAGTCAGCCTTATCTTGGATTTGAACCCTGTATTGTGGAAGCAACATGATTAGAAGCTCCACTATCTAACCACCAAGACCTTGATGTAGTTATAGCTACATTGGATTCATGAATCTTATAGGCCAAGGAATTACCTAACAACTCCTGTTTTACTTTCCATAGCTTGTATTTCGGGCAATCGGCCTTTCTATGCCCCTTCTTCTAGCAGAAGAAGCACCTCATACCCTTTATGTCATATGGGCCATTTGCAATGCTGGATTGTCTAGTATGAATTTGAGAAGAAGGTTTGAGTTTCTTACCCTTACCTTTAAGTTGTTGGGGTTTAGCCTTCCCCTGACCTCTTGCGGTTGCATATATGGTTGTATGAGGAGAACTCTTTATTTTCTCCACAGTTGCAACAAACCGGGAAATCAAGGCATTGATGTCCCAGTTCTCATCTTGTGAGATGTAGGAGGGAACTAATATCTCAAACTTTCTAGGGAGAGTATTTAGTACCTGATGCACTATGAGCATGTCAGCAACCGGTAAATCTAGTGCCTTTAGCCTGCTTTGAAGGTGAACCATCCTAATGATATACTCTCAAACGCCTCCTTCTCCAGCATACCTCATGGAGAACAGTTTTTTAATCAAGGCGTTCTGCTCTGCATGAGAAGACATCTTGTACCTTTAGGAAATGCTATCCATGAACTCCCTTACTATGACCATATCTGCTAATCCAGTCAGCAAATGATCTGGAATTGTCCTCCTGATGGTCAAATAGCACATCCTATTTGACCACTCCTAGATTGCCATCGCCACTTTATTAGCTTCCGAACTGGTATCTGTAAGTGGAGAAGGCCTCTCAATGTGCATCGTTATGTTGACGTCAGCCACCTCCAGGACAAACTCAACATCCTTCTTCCATTTCTTGAAATTGAAATCAATTAAGGTTTCAATCGTGACAACATTGTTGTTTATAGAAGAGGTGATTGAAAAATAGAAAAGACAATGTGGAAATCAATAAAAATGCAGGATAACAGTGATACTTAAAGCATTAAAGTAGTATGTACGCTGAGAATCTGATCACACATATTATGAAACACTTTTGGGCTTAATGCATAATATATCCAATTAGACACCCAAACAAAAGCGATCAAATTACAAATCATCAACTCTCATAACACTACCACCTTTGGCTGAATAGATCATTTAAGCAACGACTTTCCTCCATATAATATCTTTACGAACATTTCAAAACCCAATGTAAAGCCAACACCTTTAGGCATAATAACCAAAAATAAAGCCAGAGACATTCTCCAGTATGTGAGCAGAACAATCCAAAATACTGACTTGAAAGGCTACTTTGGTTACTATATTCTCATCAGTACCGTAGAAAGTCCACAAACACAAAGAATACATCATTATGTCTTCCTCACATTCTATATGGGCATAATGTATGTGAAAATCAGCTAGAAATGCAGAAAACCAAATGCATAGTCAAATAATCACATACTAGTACTGAAAACATCGTCTTTAAACTTTATTTAAGAATTTTATTTAAAAAATTCTCAATGAGAGTGATTATCATACTTTACCAAATACCAAATCTTACCACACGAGAAATAAAACTTTAAGTGTCTCCCTTATGCGCAATTCGGAGTACGAAAACGCACTCAAAATTAGTTTTAAAAAGCTTTAAAAACTTTTCTGGAGTCTAATTACGAATGTAATAAATCCAGAAAAATTGAAAAACTCTATAAAAATTCCCCCAATCTGGAAACTGACCCAAAAAGACTCGAGACAACTTTTATGGGAATTTCTGAAATTTTCCTTTTTTTAGGTGTTGACGTCATGTTAATGTCAGCGTCACTGTAGCATTGATGTAAGCACAGAGTTAGCGTCAGCATGTGCATGGCCGGGAGGCGCGCACCAGATGCATCTGGCACGTGCAATGCATGCATGTCCACACACATACGGCGATTATACACACGCCTCCACTTGTCACAAATCCAACGGTATCGACCTTTTGATCCATTTTCCATAACTAGCCTTATTTATGCTACTTTTATGTAATCATATACGCAAACAAACCAAAAAACGAATCAAAAACAGAAGAAAAACCATATGAGATGAAAACAAAAAAACTTTTGTTTCGGAAAATCCGATCACGTAACTGCTCTAATACCATATGTAATACATGGTATAGACCTTATTATGTATCCCGAATCATTCATGAAAGGGTTAAAAACAAAGGAAATGCGGAATACCTTATTTTAGTTCCATCTCTAATTTCGAAGCAGTTTTCGAGCGCCAAACGAGCTCCAATCTTTCGGTACCTTTGCGGAAAGTGTTCTCTGACACGAGATTTATGCTTTTTTACAATGCTCTCAAAACATAAGCGCTCTTAACGGATCAAAGGATCTGTATGCCTACGATTGATATGAGCAACTGCAGAATACCTTAACTTTTATATATAACTTCCGTATCGGCCTTCTCCATTACAAATCCAATATGAGTCCAGTATATGCTAATTGGGATCTATTTTTTACCCTGACTTTGACCCATTGATAAAAATCATTTAGTAGACTACTTTATTACTCTTATTTGAATCAAACTACGTAATTTAATCAATAATTAATTGAAAAGTAAAAAATTACAGTTAATGTTGTCCTCTTAATAAGAAAGGACAAAAATGTCCAACATTGCTAGCATGAAAATTTAGAAAAATCTACTAATACACAGTCTCGTCCTTAATTAGTTGAGAGTTTGGTTACGATAGATCTACATATATATATATTATTCCCCTTTTAAAATTATTATCTAGAAGTTGGTAAAAAAGAAACACCGATCCAGTTGTTTTAAATGAAAGTAGGAATTCGATCGATTAATTTTATGTTTTGACTGGAATTTTATGTATGTTGAATTGTAAAACAGAGAATGTAATTCCGGAATTGCTTCCATTCATGAATAATGATATCAGTTTCTAAAATTCAATGTCCAAAATGACGGAGGCACGTGCAGTTCAAATAGATTTTTCTAAACTACAGTAATTATTTAAAGTAACAAAATTACTTTAAATAAGTAATTTCATAATCAATAAAATTATTAAATTTGATTTAATTTAATAATTTTTATTATTAAAAATTATTAATTTATTAATTAATCAGTTAATTTTTATAAATGTATCAATTTTTATAAATCAATTAATTTTTATTTAATAATATTTTTAATTAAAAATTAAATTTTTCAATGAGTAAAGAATTTTTTTAATAATTTCAATTTTATTTAATATTTAACTGATTTTATAAGAGTCTACTTCTTATTGAAGCTTTTAAACATTAAGCCTTTAATCTTAAGGGTTTTCCGGTTCTTAAAATATTAAATTTTAAATCTTAATAATCCGTAGAACATAACTTTTCACGTTATCACAATAATAAAGCATAAAGTATAAAATAATTATGCTAATAAAATAAAAGTAATAAAATAAATCTTTCAACTCTGTGACCCCACGCATAATTACTAGTGACGACAATCGTGTATGTACACATGAATTAATAACGTATACTATTATCGATCAGGAAAATTAATTCACGCATCATGTTTCTTAATTTAATTTATTAATTTAATCGTCATTCTATCTATTAAATTCAGTTAATAAATGAAAAATGCTGAAAATTTTAAAAAATGATAAAAAATTTGTTATTTCGCATTAAAATTTTAAAATTTAATTAAAAAAATATTATTAAATAAAAAAATTTAATTTATGTTAGTTAAAATAATATCATTTCATTTAAAATAATATTATTTAGTTTAATAATTTTAAATTTCGGGTTTGAATAAATTTGAACAATTTAAACTTAAATTTAAAAGTTGAAAAGTTCAAACTTAATTATCAACTCAAAATCGTGTTCATCTATAATTGAAATGATGTCTACTCATTGATCTAATCACTATGAATCTTAAGTAAAGGCTTATTGGGGTTAGGTATTCTCGTGGAAAGTTAGCATTCTAGGTCATGACCCACAATGGTTTGTCACATTACGTAACATCAACTTTAAACATTGGCTTGAACGATCCATATCCATTTTGTTAAAACAGTATTAATCATAAGAGGTTAGAGTTAATTTTTATGTTATTAACTTTTAAATAAATAAAATTACTAATTTTAAATAGAATTTTGTCAACATAAGTGTTCTTAAGATTTCACATTTTCAATGCTCACTAGCACTTACCACGTTGTAACAAATGAGGAAACATAACGTACAAATTAGTTATGATAGTAAAATGAAAATTTTGGTTTGGTTATATGCAGTTAAAATTAAAAATTTAAGATGTATTCGAACTTTTTATTTAAAAAATTTACTAACCGAGTTTCCTCAGTGAGCTTATCTTCGTTACAAAGTAAGAAATTTTATATTTTAATTCCTAAAGTATTTTATCAAAATTTAAATTTAATTTTGTCATTAGTTAAATAGTTTTTTATATTATTTAAATAAATTATGTATGTTATTAACTTTTAAGAAAATAGAATTATTAATTTTAATTAAAATTTTATCAACTTAAGTATACTTAAAATGTTTTTTAATGAAGGGTCTGTCAGGAATCTCATATCGAGCAAGTAAAAAATGTTAAAATGATTTATAAATATCCCATTTCAAGGTATTTTTTAGGTGGAGTTAAACCCAATTTTGTAATTGTATACGAGTCTAAACTTGTCTTAATAGTTTAGAATAATGTCCGACTTGTTGTAATCTTGTGTTCAATATGTTGAAGGGAGTGTGTCAAAATTTCATATTGAGTAATTAAAAAAATGTTAAAATAGTTTATAAATGTACTGTAAGCTTCACCTTTTTAAGTGCCTAAGTATGGATACATCCATTGCTTAATTATTCATATTTCCTTATTGTAAAGGCAAAGGCCGAAAGCTAATTTATTTAAAGTAATGACAATGTATTCCATAGCTGTATTGTTGTTAAGAATCTATGAATGGATGGTGAGGAATAACACATGACTAGAAACTACGAATAGAATACAAAAGAACAAAGACAGACCAAATATTCTTGTAAGAAAAAAGAAATTCTGATTTCGAGAATATATTTGGAGATTGAGAATTTGGTGCCCTCACTACACTATACTCCATACAAATTACGATACGTATACTTATTATTAAGATAAAAGATATATAGCTTTTTCATATTTTATGAAACCTTCTTATCTTTAAAAATTTTGGGAACAAAGTCTTTTTAGACTTCGATTAAAAAATAACGATAAACTATATATTTTATTAATGTAATAACTTAGTTCAGTTCTTAAACTTGATATAAATTAATTAATTTAATTTTACTTAATAATTTAAGATAATTTTAATAATGTTTAAGTTAAGTTTATCCCTGGCCAATATTATAAACTTAATATTTTTATTATAAGAAATTGTTTCTTGTAAATTAAATCATCCTCATCATCACACTCAATCTGAATGTCGCATTAATGCAGAGTCTGAGAAGGTTGTCATACCTTTACAGAACAGAGAAATTATTTATGACAGACCCACATGTAAATGTGACAATAATAATATGGTATATTAATAATACAACAAAACTATAAATAAGTGATGTAGGTTAAAGAGAGTAAATAAATAAAACTAAAATAAATCATCATCCCTACACTCATTCCGAATCTCACACTAATGTGGAATCTGAAAAAGTTTGATAGTAATTAAATGTTGACTTAAAATAAACTGAACTGAAAAAATTATTCAATTTAACTTGTTCGAATTATGAAAAAATATTGTCCAATTAAGATGTGTGATTCATTTAAAATTTTAATTAAATTTATTAGATAAGTTGAGTATGAAAATAGAATCTAATTGTACTTTATCTAAGAATTCTTTACAAACGAAAAATGCTCTAAATAAAATTTATAACTGTAATTAATTAATTATCATTATCATTAAATTTAAATAAAGTTTACCCTAAACACTTAACACAATTAATTCTCTTCATACTTAAAAATCTCATTTTTCAATTTATAAGAATTTTAACTTGAACTTTAGAAACTATAGATTTGAAAAGAACATTTCATTAAAAATTTATTAATTTTAATCTACATAAAAATTTTAGCCAAAAACTGATTTATAATGATATAATTAGAAAATATTATATGTTTTCAAGCAGTTAGCTGATTGCTGATTATATCAGCTAATTTGATAAGTGAATAACATCAATTGTTTATTAAAGACGTTTGGTAAAATTAACAATTTAGTATTATCTGTATAGTAGTAGTAGTAAGAGGAGTAGGAGGTAGAGGAGGAGGAGGAGGAGTAGTAGGAGCAGCAGTAGTAGGAGTAGGAGTAGGAGTAATAGTAGTAGTAGTATAATGAATTAAAAATATCTATAATTATAGCATGATACAGATACGGTATATAGTAGTTATATACCAAAAATATTAATGTGATGTGAGTCTTTATGTTCAAAAATTTAATATTATGATATTTTTAAATGTAAACTAATATTATAAAATTAAATAAAAGTTAAAAAGTTTAATTAACCCTTTTATTATATTTTTGTAAATTTCACAACATAATTGTATGATAAAAAAAGTCAACTTTAAAACACACGCGGAGTAAAAATAAAGAGTAAAATGAAGGACAATATTATCATTAGACAAGCAGTTAACTTCAAAAGGTTCTCCTTATGAAACCTTTATAAATCGGAGTTAAATAAGCTAATCAATAAATACATCAATAATTTTTTAAAATGTTAAAAAAAGGCTAAAAAATAATTGATTAGCTATTTACGAAACACCTCTTTTTTAAGAGTATGATTTTAACGTGTTTTGAAGGTAAATTTTATTGGTAAATTGCGCTTTCCAAATCATGTTAAACGTACAGAATAAATATTATACGTACCTAAAAGTAAAAACAAATATATTTTACCTTGAAACCGATTTAATATTACCCACTTCTCTGATTGATCCATTGGACACGTTCTTTCTTTCTCAAACACTCGTTTTATCAAATTTTTATATTATTATTATTGTAAATTCCTATTCTTTATTAATAATTAAAAATTGTGCCATATTAGGTAATTATCATTATTAAATAAAAAAATTATTATTTATAATAATAATAGTCGGTAATAACTACTAAAATTGGTTGCAAATTTTATCACAATAATTTTTTGAGCTAATTAATTTTTGAGTTCAGTTTATTTTAATAATTTTTATTATTGCAAATCAATTGATTTATTAATTATTTGATTAATTTAGTAAACTAATTGATTTTTATAAATTAGAATAAATTGTTTAATTTTATTTAACAATTTTTAATAAAATTTTAATTTTTATAGATAATGATTATTTTTATTTTTATTTCAAAATTTATCTTTTTTTTATTTTGCGGATTTAAGTTTTAAAATATTGATAAAGCATTAATTTCTTCCGTATAAAATAAAAATCTCAAATATCATTGTGTCACGAGCCAACCATCAAAGAAGATCCCATCAATCAAGCGGTCCAGAGTAAGTAAACCTCAATTTTAGCCACAAGCTCCATTGACAATAATGGAAGTTCCATCTCTTTCTAGTTGGCCAAGATAGACCCCACATATCCTTAAAATGACCTAACCAGTTTACTGGTTCAAGTAACTTAGATGGGACATGATATGGTAAGCGATTATTAAAGCTTTAAAACAATTATACACTCTTATTTTATATAATCATTAACCTTAATTATTTTTATTAAAAATTAAAATAATTATAATTATAATTATTTATTTTACCTGGCCTATTTTATCATATTATTTAGTTTGTTATTTATTTTTATTTTTTATTTTTATGTGAATTATTCTTAAATAACCTCTTTTTTAATTAAGAGTAATGTTGTATACTATTGAACTTTTCCGAACTCCACATATTTACGAGATTTTTATTGGATCGTTGTTGTTGTTATAATAGTATTAAAAATTAAAATTATTATAAATCTTTTTACTTTTCAATGGTCAAAACTTTTACTACGTGGTCCTTAGTTGATAAGAGTACATGCTCTGATTCTTCTGTGTCACAGAGCATTTACGTGCATACTTGGACTATCATTCATAGATATCGTCTTTCTAGGGTTAGGGTTTGATCATGTAGGGAGCAAAAAATAGCAGAGAGAGAGTATAGGTATGTATAAAAGAAGAGAATAACGTAAAAACACGTAAGGAGTACTAGTAATAACAACACACAACACACACGCACACATCACACACGTCTCCTCAACACCCAAGTTTGGTAACAAGAATAAGATTAAGTAATCGAGTTGGTAATGATATTTAATGGCATAGCATGAAGAAAATGGGATGATTATATAGTTTTCTTTTAGCTTTTGTTTTTAGTTCTGATGGTTGTAGCGAACTTGGGATGTTGTTGAACTGATCTATCCATACCTCTCCATCCATGGAGGTTTCTTGTTCTTTCCTCCGAAACTGTTAATAACTTTTTCCTCTTCTTCTTTTTTCCACCTGCTGTGTAGTAATTTTTACACGAGTAATGGAGGGCTTTTAATATGATGACGATGGTGAAGAAGATGATGCTGAATCCAAGGGGAGAAAACTGTGGAAAAGATTCTCTGAGGTTCTTGAGGTTTTTGGATAAAAGATGATAATTGTATAT
>JANZXR010000170.1:32890131-32946278 GCA_027575705.1 Erythroxylum echinodendron | reverse complement strand
TTATACTTTATTTTTTTAATTTTTTAAAATTACAAAATTCTTATAAAATATTAAATTTTTGTAAGGATGATCTTTTTAAATTAATAAAAATGTTTAATTCTATAGTGAAGTGTTATTTTTTACGAATTTTACATAAAAGTTGAATATACAATAATTTATAAATTACTTTGATGTTTTTACCCTTCTCCTTTGAACCATTCAACAACCAGCTTCGTTGATATGTTGGCTTGGCCACATCATTATTATTTTTTCAATATAAAAAAGAAAAAATAAAATATTAAAAAGGGTATTTTTCAAAAGTTGATTTTTATAATATTGTACTATAAATATTTTTTAATCGCATATATATATTTTTCTTCTTTTCACATTAGTGAATCAAAGCCACAGCTCTCACTTACTTTGACCCATTGGCGTTCTCCTCCTATAGCCTATCACCACCACGCACATACACACACTCTCTCTTTCTCTCTATCTGTTTTCCGAAGAAGAAAAGGTATGGAGAGGTAAGAGCACAGACGAGAAGAGACTCTTGTCATGTGTCTTTTGCTTTGGCAAACCCTAATTCTCCATTGCCAACCTATATTTAGCAAAAAGAAGCCTAAAAAGGGTTAATTCTTTTATCTCTCTCTTTCTTTATTTCTGTGTCTCTATATCAGTTGCTGTAAGTGAAACCAATCCAAACCATCAATTTCATGATCCGTGGGCTGTTTATTCCATTCTTTCTACATACCCTTTTGCACAAAGACAAAGAAAAAGCAAGTCTTGGTTTCAGATCAGAGCTTTAAAGAGAGCTAGCTAGCTTATGTTGGGTAGTACTTTCTGATAGCTTACTCTCTTATCTTCTTCTCTGCCAAAATCTCTCTCTCTCTTTCTTTCTTTGCTTTGTTTGTTTCGTCGTCAACAGAATCTGTGTAACAAGAAAGTTTGTGTCTCTGTCTTTTCATATCTGTAGCTCTCTGTCTCTGGAGGAGAGAATCAGAGACACATGGATTCTGGTAATAGTGGAAGTATGCAATCTTCAAGTGGGGGAGATGAAGAGTTTGACTCACGAGCTGAGTCGATCTCGGCTTTCTTGAGTAACAATAACAACAGTCCTTTAAACCATACTGCTGGCTCCATGTCCAACCCGCCGCAGCAACAGCCGCCGTCAACGGACCACCACTACTACCACCACCACCCTTCTTTATCGTCGTCTATGTTTGACCCTTTATCGAACTACTTCGATCCTTTGTCTAGATCACCCGCACCACCACTCACCAACCCGAATTCCCTCCTCAATCTGGATGCTGTCTGGCCCAAGAACCTGAGATCTGACCCGAGTCGCAATGATCTTGGTGGCTTCATGTCCACTTCTTCTTCACCTACCCAACAGCTCTTCACCAACCAAACACAGAGCAGAGCTAGTTTCAGTTCTTCACAGGTCCTGCCGGGAATAGAAAGTACCAATCCTCGAGTTTCAAGCTCAGATGATAAGACCAACAACAACAACACTACTCGCAATCCCAAAAAACGATCCAGAGCTTCAAGGCGTGCACCTACTACTTTTTTGACCACAGACACCAACAATTTCCGAGCCATGGTTCAGGAGTTCACTGGTATTCCTGCACCACCCTTCACATCCTCACCTTTCCCAAGAACAAGACTGGACCTTTTTGGCAGTGCCTCTGCTTTAAGATCAGCAGCTTCCCATTTGGACCATTCACTAACGCCACCACCACCGCCGCCGTATCTTTTAAGGCCCTTTGCTCAGAAACTCCAACCACTGCCTCCCCCCGCTTCGTCGCAGATAACACCTTCTTTCCTCTCTTCTTCTTCTTCAGCTTCTATTATTAACGCCACAGCTTCGACTACCACCTCTAACATCAATACGACTGGTACTAGTTCCAACACTGTCACTACTACTGCTAATTCTTGTTCAAGTTCCGTTAACTACCAACTACCTTCTGATTTAGGCCTTTTCAAACAGCAGTCACAGAACAATCTATTCAACATCAACATGCAAAACCCAATTCTCAATTTCCACCCTCTCCTCCAATCTCCTCCTCCTAAGTACCCTCCGAATCTTGGCACCACTAAACCCCAACAACAAGGTCCGTCCTTGGACCTTCCGTCCAGTGTTTCGCATCTCAAAATGGGTGGTTTGGAAGACTTCGGTTTGAGCCACGGTCATATCAACACGAACCTCACTACTCTTCAAAACATGGTACCGCCGTCATCAGACACCTCCACATTGCGGCGGAGTGACAACAATTCGCAGAACTGGGAAGATGGAGTTGGGTCAAACGAGGGTGAACATCAAGCTCTCTTGAGGTCCATCAATGCAAACAGCTACAACAACTCGCAGCGAATCACCAACGGGAAAGCTCACTACTCGGTTCCTTCATCAGATTTTCATGGCGATAAGGCCTCAGAGAATGTAGGTACAAGAAGCGAAGGAATGGTGGAGTCATGGATTTGTTCTTCAGATTAATCAGTAAACAGCAAACACACATACATACATGTATCCGAAGCATCAAAAATGGCGGTGAGTATCTTGATCAATGCATGAAAGAGAAGAATATTTCTTGTGTCTCTTTAATCTAACATTCTCGGTCAACCATGAATTAGAACTTTTTTTTTTCCCCTTAATTATATGTAAATAATAGCATGTTAATTTTCTTCAGACAATAACCTTATATTTCTCTAATCATTACACACCCATGTACAGAAGCCATGATCTACTCAAATTGTAGTGTCCCATTTTAGATTATATCTGTATCTAGTCGAAATGCATTTGTCTTTTTGTTGAATTACTTGCTTGAATCAAAGGGTTTAGAAAAAAATAACTCTTACAAGTTCATCCCACACATTTTGGATCCTCGTACCTTCACTTAGTTCGATTGTGTTAATGATATTATTTATGACAGGAAAAGAAAAAGAGGAATGGTAAGTTAATTAGTTCCTTACTTATTTATTGGATTTTGTTTTTGGAGAGTTTAATAATAATAAGTAGGAGTGATTGGTGGCGGGATTTGGGGAATCCTTAGGCGCCGCCAATCTTGTTTAACGAGTTGTTCGATATGTTCTCTTGGAATTTTGTCTCTTGTTGACTAATTCATGTTTGTTTTAATTGTATTTTTTAAGTTGTATAATCCACTAAATGAGCAAATTGATAATGCCCTTGTCTTGGATTCTTAATATTGTGCTAATATTTAATTATGTGATTTCTTGGGATCACAATACTTTAGTAAAAATCTCACTAACACACAGATTGAGAAATATTTGATAATCTGTAAGCTTATCTCTAATTAGTATTAATATTACATGTACAAGTTGACTTGTATTTAAATCGTAATTTACTCCTCCACCATTCTGTCGGGCCGGACTGTGAGGACGTTTGAGGTGGGCGATTCCATCTTTTAAGTGCAAGTTGACTTGTATTATTGTATTTATTGCATGCCCTCTTAAAACGATAATATTAACAAAAGAAATTAGTTTCTTTCAATTATAATTAAATAGATATTTATTACATAATAATTTAAGTGGTTGGAGGAGCTTCTTAATTTTTATTTTAATATTTAAGGTTTATGTTCAAGTTGCATAGACTTGTTAAGACTTTTAAATGTTAGAGATTCTTAATTCTTAAATAATACAACTATTTAACTATCCCATTGTTTGTTTCGTTAAATAAATATTTATTTGTAATTAATACATTATTTAATATGTTTTAAAAATAGTGACTTTTAGTTTGTTTATTAAAAAATGGTAAATTTCCTTGAAAAATATAAAAATGGCAAGTCCTTTTTATTTAATTAATTAATTAATTGTCTTACCAAATCTCCTTGAACTTATTAAACTACAAGTCGTCTTTCTCATGGAAACTACCGTTTTCTTCATTAAAGCCATGAAGTGGGTATAACAAAATATCTTCTTTCCCGCCAAAACTCCATTGACAAACACCTCCAACCACCGCATAAGCTCCTCTTAAAGTTGTCCAATTCTTAAGTTATGCATAAAGGGGAAATTAAAAAGTGGACAAAAAAGAAAGTTGACAAATCAAAAGCGCACCTTCGCTGAAACTGTTGTGATTATTATTATAAATTTAATGTTGAAGAAATCGATATATCCAAAAAGTTGACAATCTTTTTGCATTGATTGATAGATCATGGTCTTTTTCACTTCAATTATAGAAAACAAGCTTTGGTTATTTAAACTTTTGAAATGTAGGGTTTCAAGAAATTTTGTACCCTTTTTTTTCTTTTTTCAATGTTTTAAAAATTAGGAAGTTGAATAAGAAAGATAAGAAATTTAAGTTTTAAACGGTTCAACTGATATTAGATCAGTATAAAATCAATTAAATATGATTGAAAGAGATTATCTTTACTTATCAAAAGATTCGCAGTTTAATTCAAAATATTGTTAAATAAAAATTAAGAATTTATTAATTAATAAAAATAACTAATTAATTAATGAATTGTTTAGTTTTTAACAATAAAATTATTAAAATAAATTGAATTAAAAAATTTAAAATTGAACTATAAAATTTTAATTAATCTTCACTTTTTTAATCAAAGGGGAGACAAATGTACAATTAATAATTTTTACGATGAGTGATTGTACAAGATTTTGGGATTGTCTTTTATAAGAAACGAAATTTTCTGTACCCACTAATTTGTACCAACTTTATTTTATACAATTTCATTTATATAAATATGTAGGATGAGATCGTGTGAAACAGAATTAATATAGACTAATAGGACAAGCGATTTGATCCATTTTATAAAGGTTAGTCTTAACTTTTGACTTACATGACCTAATTCTTTTTAAAAAATGGTAAAAAATCTAATGATTAGAGCTTGGGATTTTGTGAGATTTAACCTTTTTTGGTGAATTTTATTTCTTTCTTTCCTTTTTTTTTTAAATGGGTTGTCCATGGCAGTGAATGAGCTGGTTCTTTAGCTTTTAGCCATGATGTCTCTTCTCCCTGACTAAAGCAGCACTCAAAAGCACTCACTCACTCACTCAACCCACAACCTAATATGTGCTCTGTTCTGTTTTAAAAAGGCTGAAATAGTTAGTGACAAACTGGCAAAAGGCATCGATGTCTTTCTCTCTTCGTCTATACTTTTGAAAGGTACCTAAAACGCTAAAACCCTACATTTTTTAGCCAAACTTTTGTAAGAATGGTGCAACTTTGCAGCCTTAATTTTTATGAGTAGAATGAGTAAATTGATGATTAGATATAATAATCTATAAATTACATGTTTGGAATAAGATGTTATATAAATAAATAATTTAAAATTAAATAATAAATGTCATTTAATTGAATATGTAAGTTATTATGTTTTTACTATCACCAACAATTCAACTTGATTTTTTTGAAAGCTAATTAAAATTTAAGTATAAAGATGTCATTTTGATTAATTAAAAAATAATATGGTGACATTATTCTATTATAATATGCTCAAATTTAATTGACTCTTTTAAAGTTGATTTATATTAAAAATTTATTAACTCTATCGTTTTAAAATTAAATTAAATTTTAAAAAATGAACTATAAGTTAAATCGTTAAAAAAATATTTAAGATTTTAAAGTTTAACCGGCATTAAATCATCATAAAACCGGTTAAAGATTGAATAAAATTAAAGAATTTAAAATATGATTAAAAAATATTGTCTTTATCTTTTGAAGAATTTAAAGTTTAATTAAAAAGAGATTATTAAATGAAAACAATTTGATTTATTTTAGTTTATAAGAACTTATTAATTAATAAAAATTGACTGATTAATTAATAAATTAATCAAGTTTTAATAACAAAAATGATTAGAGTAAATTAAACCCGAAAGATAAAAATTGAATTGAAAAGTTTGACAATTTAAAGTTTTTACAGTTCAATTAATTGAGTTTTTAATTACGAAATAAATTATGTATAAACGATTAATCTCATTTATCATCTTTCAAGTTATTAAAGAAAAGGGAAATTTTTGACAATAAATAAAGCTTTTTAATTAATAAGGACAAAAATATAAATTAATAAATACATTAAATAAATAAATTCCACCCATTGAACCAAGAAGGCAAGTTGTCCTACTTTTGAATCCTAAAAAAAGGGCTCATCCCATTCCTTCCCTCACTTGTCCAGCTCGCACAGATACAAATACCCCACGCAGGAGGAAGAAGACAAACTTTGTAATTTGCAGTTTAAATTTATATGATTAGAAGTAGTAAAATATACACAAAAGGGTTTTGGTTTGGTGAGATAATCCTAACAAAACAAAACCATATTCATTGCTCTTTTGACCATTGTGGATGTTGAGCTTTATTATAATGCTCAGAACCCCAAAACTGCAAGTATGGGTTCTGAAACACGCTAAGTACCTAGAAATATTACACGTGTCTGACTCCAAACCAATGAGATATATAGATTTTTTCTATATTATATAATTTCTTTTTTTTCTTTCAACCTTTTTGTGGTCCACCCTTTTGAAAGATGAACTAAGGTCGTTGAACTACAATGGAAGTCATGAGCAGGGACCATGCTTAACAATATCTTAGTCGCTAACGGTGATAATTAAGGGGCAATAATCAAGTTGGAGTCTTGCTTGCTTGATGACTTGGTCTTGGTAACTATTGGTTGCAATCCAATGACATCCAAAAATATTTTCCATTTTATTTGATATTAGTAAATAAAATTTATTGTAATTAAGAGTGAAATCAAATTTGAGTTAAAATTTTAAAATTTCAAGTTTCGATCAAATTGAAATAAAGATTTTAAATAATTTTTATCATATTATTTTCACCAATTTAATTAAACAACATTACTAAGAATTCCATCAAATTTTATCTCTCACAAATTTGAAAATATAATATCATTTTATAAATAACAACAAAGATAATATCTCGTGAGATTCTTGTTGAAATGTGAAATATTGAGAGATCCAATAATACACAGTCTTATCTCTATATAACAAGAAGATTGTTTCAGTGCTATTAAAGAAAAATATTAAATTATTATTATTCACTTGGTTATAGAAATTGGCGTGGATTGGCCGATAAATATGAGTCAATTATTTGTATATTTTAACATTCTATTATATTTTCTCTGATACATTAAAAATTAGACAAAATTTAAAAAGTTCAATTATAATTAATCTGTAATAAAATTAGTTAAATATTAAATTAAATTATAAAATTATTAAAAATTATTCTTAAATATAAAAAATTTAAATTTTGATTAATAAGAAGACTATTAAATAAAAATAAATAAGTACATTTTGGTCTATAAAAATAATTAATCAATGAAAACTAACTATGGTCAGTTTTATAATAAAAATGATTAGATTAAATCGAATCAAAAAATTAAAGATTAAATTAAAAAGTTGGCTGATTTAATATTTTTACTGTAAAACTGACCCAACTAGTTCAACTTTTACAGGATTGATTATCTCTGGTTAATATGTTCAAGAGACTCTTTCAAAAGTTAAACAAGTTGTTTGAGGTGAACCTTAACATATTGTTTTTAATATAGTCCATAATTGAATTAAATATGTAAATATTAATTTAACTTAATTATATTTTATTGACTTATTAAATAAATTATTTAAAATCTATAGTTTATAAATTTCAATTTCTATAAATGAAATGTAATAGCTACAAATTTTAATAAAATAAGAATAAAAAAAATTGAGCACGAGTTATTAAATAATTTATTTAGCTCATTTAATTTGTTAAAATATCATATATTTTTTAACATACATAAAATAAATTATAAATTTATTATAATTAAAAATTAGTTGACTTATTCTAGATATATCCATTTATATTTGTATATTATTTTTCTCAACAAATTATATTTATTTTTATATTTTTAACATAAATATTTTTTTTTCTCACGTTGCTTTCTTACCATCCTAAGTAATTATTACTTGTCCATCTTAGGAGGTCGGAGGTGATCTTCATGAAGTCCACATTTGTCTGCCACCATACATAGCAGCAAATGTAAGCAGACAAAAATTGTAATTATTCTTATATTGGTCTCCTACCAGAAATTATACTTTTATCCATTCGAACTTTTAAGCATGTAAGCATCCTTTTCTTATTCATTAATTGAACTAATAAAATTTAATTTAATTAATTTTAAATGAAATGATCGATTTAATATAGTTTAAGAATTGGTTAATTTTAATTTGAAATTAATTAATTTTGATTATAAGATGAACGATTCAACTTAATTTAAAATAAAATTTAATTAAATTTGAGTTAAACTCTTTTTTTTTAGGCGTAGAAACTCGCAGTCGTTATCATTTAGATGTGTACTGGATAAACCTCTATATTGACGTAATAGCCTGCAAATCATGCCAACGAGGTACTCCACATTAAGCAAATTCTATACAATAGGCTCAATCGAGAGAGTGTAGGTAGGTGAATTCGAACGCAAGACCTTTCCATCCTATGCTCCCTTTCCACTCCACCAACTCGACCGCCCCTTAAGAGACAAGAGTTAAACTCGACAAGTTCTCACACCATTCACCACACCTAACAAGTACTCAATTTCTACAAAGTGATTTTCCTTCCACTAGCAATGAACATGATGGCAATGAATGTGGTTTTGGTATTGCTAATTATAGCCCAACAATGGAAAGAAGTCATTGCCAAATCATTTCTATGTTATTGCTAAATGAATCCCACCTTTTAAAGCTATTGGCTTATTTTGCTAGAGTTACATACAGAAAAAGGGATGATAATAAGTCGGATTGAGTTAGATTAGTTCAGGCTTAAGTCTGGATTGATAGTTGAGTTTGATTGGAGGTACTAGAGTCTGACCTTTTCAGATTTCACTTATTACTTAAAGTGAATTGTGAAATATTTATTTATTAATCAATAAATGATTGTTAACTAAATAATTAATGATAATTATTTTTATAATAAATTAAAATTTTTAATTTTTAATTGATATTTTTAATAAAATTTTACTTTTTAATAAAAGGGTAATGATTGTAAATTGGTTGAAAGGAACAAAGGCATGTGGAAATTGTCTCCCTTTCAAAGCCCACACTGCTGGGAAGTTGGTGGTCCATGTTGACATTGAGAATGTGCATTGCCTAATAATGACAAACGGTAACGAGGGCCATCGTGAAAGCCTAACCGTCCTTTCCATCATCATATGCTTCCGTTCTTCATGATGCCATTCCCATGAGGCCCATATCATGGAAATCGTGGCTAGTGACTCAGCTTGTGGAGCCCGCATGTATTAGGTTTAATATCGAATCACCAACATGAAAAATAATCCTTTAATTATCAATTAAACCATGGAACGTTTACATGTTTACTAATTACTCTATTGAGCAGCCTGCAGATTTCAACAAAGGGGTGGTGGCGCAGTTGGCTAGCGCGTAGGTCTCATAGCTTCTGAGTTATCCTGAGGTCGAGAGTTCGAGCCTCTCTCACCCCAACACCCTTTTTCCTTGCTTCATGTTCTGTAGAAACGCCGATTGAGTTAATGTTTTAAAAGTTGTACAGAAAGAGAAGGAAGGCGAGAGGTTTAAAGCTTAGAAAGTTCAATCGGTTTATTACGAAAAAGTGCATAACGTAGAAAGATTTGAAATATAATTAAAGGAAGATAAAAGTTGAACTTAAAATAAAAATGTTTAAAGTTTAAAAGATTTAATTGGCATTAAAATGTTATAAAGTCAGTAAAAATTGAATATTAAACTGTCATAAATTAGTAAAGATTGAATAAGTTGAATAATTTGAAATATGATTAAACAAAATTATTATTATTATTTAATTAAAATTATAAAATTTATTAATTTATTTTAACTTATAAAAAGTTGATTAGTTTTTTCAATTATTTAATGAATTAAGTCTCAAACTAAATCTGAAACTTAAGTTCCACTTGAAGTATAATCAAACCGAACTTGGTCTATTAGTTTGATCAAGCCTAGTCTCAAAATGAGTTCTAAATATTAAGCATGTCAATGGCCCGAGTCGAGTTTGAGCACCTAATTTTTTGGCTGGCTGATCGGCCCGTGGCCTGAATTATGGCCTGTCGGGCTATTTATTTTTTAATGCAAAAAATTTTCAAAAAACTGTCATTTTTAAATAATGAGAAGGGCATTGGCCGAGTCGGGCCGACCGGTGGTCAACCCATAGCTCGTCTATAACCTGGCTAATCCGAGCCGAAAAAGGGCCGAGCCGAGCCGACTGAGCCATTATTGCCATTTATACTAAATATGAACTTAAATTCGAATAAATTGGAGTTGACTTGTTGATTTTAGATCCCAAATAAAGCAAGATGAGTGTGAAGCAAAGCAACCAGGTTATTCGAGGCTGCATATAAGTAGGACCTCTACAACCTAGGATCCTGAATTCTGGGTCTCAAGATCTTATAATAATATGAGCCGACTCAATCAGTGGTCCGCCTATGACCCTGTCAATCAAAGTAAAAAATATGCGGCCTGGCCAGCCATTATTTCCATCTATGCTAAATATGAACTTAAATTCGATCAGATTGGAGTTGACTTGTCGATTTTAGGTCTCAAACAGAGCAAGATGAGTGTGAAACAAAACAAGCAGGTTACTCAGGCCATCTCCAACCCATTCCTCTAAAATAGAGTAAAGTTTTTTCTATTTTAGAGATACTACAGTATTTTTCACTTCAATCCACAACTCTATTTTTCACACTAAAAAAGAATATTCTCAACATATTCTTTTTTACATTTCATTAATGATTATTAAAATTACTTTATAAAATTAAACTAACTTTTCTTTTTCACGTATATTTTTATTCACAATATTATTATTGTTATTTTTTATGTTAATAAATAATAAATAATAAATTATAAATTATAAAATTTCAATTAAACTATAATTTGTTATTTAATAATACTAAATGAAATAATATATGAGATATATTGCACTATTTTATATTGTTTAATTATAGTAAATGACAATATAATTACATAATATCAAACATTAAATTTTATTGAATTTCATAAATTAAAAACATTTTAACATTAAAAAAGACATAGAACCTTCATTGCATCAAAAAAGTAAAAGATAATATTGGTAGAGATGAATCCGATCTACCTGATTATTAATTTTTTAGATTTTTATTAGTAATTAATTATATTTTGCTTGTATTTTGTTTATTTAGTATTACTGCTTGACAATTAATATTCACGTATGTGTGTTTTAATTTAGTTTGTCTTTGTTTGTAATTTATTATGTTATTCAACTATTAATATAAATATATTTGTGGTTTACTTATTTGAAGTTTTTTAGTGGATATTTTTAAAATTTTTATTTAAAATATTTATTCATAAGTAAATAATTATAAAATTATAAAAATATAACGAAAAAATTTATAAACATTAGACTAAACCTTAAAATTATTATAAAATTACAATTATTTAAATAAACATACAATGAAAATATTTAAATATTGTTTAAATAATAAAATAAAGGATGAGAAATTTAAAAAATGAATTAATGAAAAAAGAAAGAAAAAAGGAAGAAAAAAATTAAAAGAAAAACGAAAATAATTTGGTGTGGCATTAGCACTGCTACAAAATGGAGGGCACCTTAGAATTGCGTTGGAGTCTTTTTTCACACCAAAATAGAGTTTTTCCTTCAAAATAGAGGTAGGTTGGAGATGCCCTCAGGGCTGCACATTAGTCGGACCCCTACACCCTAGGATCCTGGATTCTGGATCTCAAGACCTTATAATAATATGAACCTGATTGGATGGAAACTCACGAGGTTTCAAATGGAGCAAGATGAGTGTGAAGCAAAGCAAGCAGGTTATTCAGGACTGCATATTAGTAGGACCCCAACAGCCTAGGATCCTGGATTCTGGGTCTCAAGACCTTGTAATAATATGACCCTGATTAGATGGAACTCATGGGCTCACCTGACTTTGACTTGACATTACCTAGAAGGTTGTTCATATTGTTGCAGAAAGTCAACTATTTCAGCTATTATCTCCTTCTTACACGAACATATTAACTGTTCCCTTCTGTCCCAAGAAGATGGAAGATGGAAGATGAAAAAATGGAAGAACAAAGAAAATTTTTCCTTTTTTTTTGGATAATAAATATGATATTGTTCTAATCACATTTCAGTCAACTCGCGCAACTCAAAACTAAACTAAAAGTTAAATATGTAAGACAAAAAATTTAAGATTTAAAAGGTTCTACCGGTATTAGACTGTCATAAAATTGGTTGAAGATTGAATAAAATTAAAATTTTGAAATATAATTGAAAAAAATTGTCTTTACTTATCAAATAATTTAAAGTTTAATTAAAAAAGATTTTTAAATAAAAAATAATTGATTTATAAAAATTTATTAATTTACGAGATTAACTGATTGATTAATAAATTAGTCAATTTTTAACAATAAAGATTACTAAAATAAATTAGATAGAAAACTTTAAAAGCGAATTGAAAATATTTGATAACAAAAATAGTGGAAAATAATAAAATTTTATTAAAAATGGCAAATTAAACTCAAACTAATATTTTTTGACTTATAAAAATTAATATATGTAAAAATTGATTCATGTTTTAAAAATAAAAATTTTAATTTCATTTGAAAATTTAATGTTTGAATGATTCATAAACTTATGACCCATCTTGTTCACATGCACCATTAGCTTGCAGTTCTTGAGGCAATGAAGTTTCCCTTTTTGGTGCAAGAGTAGAATATTTTGTCACCTTATGCGTTAGTCAACTGTATCAAGCTTGCCTTTACAGTAACATCAACTAATAAAAAAAATTCTATAAGTTCAATACCTAAAAAACTATAAAGAATGTATGTGAAAATTGGAATACATAGTACTAAAGTAAATACCGGCGTTTTAAAAATTGAACCGAAAGTTAACTGATAAAACAAGAGTTTAAGATTTAAAAGGCTCAATCAATATTAGTTCCTAATAAAATTAGTTAAAAATTAAATTAAAATAAAAATGATTAGAAGTGATAGTCGTTATTTATCAAATAATTTGAAATTGAAAATATATTTATAAAAAATGATTAATTTTAAAAATAATCAATTAATTAATAAGTTGATCAATTTTTAATAACTTAAATTATTAAAATAAATTAAATAAAAATAAAAAATTAACCAATTCAATGGTTAAAATATACTTTACAAAGCCTTTAAATTCTTTGTGCCCGTAACTTTGTGCCCATAACTTTGTGCTAACTCAGTTTCATATAATTTCATCCTCATATTTTTCTAAGTTCTAAATACTTATGTGAATGGGATGGTCAGAAACTGGTTGAAACAGAATTATGCAAACAAGGTATTTGATTCCTTTGCAAATGGTCTCACTTTGTTAGATTACTATGGCTTTTGTCAATCCAATAAAAAATGCATGTTGAGACAAGTCTCTTTCAAGTACCTCAAATTCCAATCTAGTTAAAGTGCTGACAAACCAACTCACTGCTAGGAACCATTTTTTTTTCTTTATAACTATTTGATATCATTATCTAAAGGAAGAATATTAGAGTAATTGGTAAAAATTACATTTTGTAATTATAAAATTACGGGCTCAAATCACACAAACAATTTATTTGTAAAAAATATAAAAGAAATGTTGCATACATTAACAATCTAGAGAAAATACTTTATATATTAATGACCATCTTTTAATTTTCGTAAAGCAAGAAATCTTATATACGAAGTACATTGACTTTTTAATTTTTCATTAGATAGTTTATTAAGTATAAAATATTTATGACTTATTTTCACAGAGACATAACACATGGGAAGAAGGAGATAAGAGCTTTGATTAAACTAGGCAAGAAGGAGGAGGAAAATATTAGAAATTTTAGAATGGACAGAGTGTAGAGTTTACTAATAAAAATTAGCCTGGGGTCAATTATTGTCAAAATAACTAGAACTAGTCATTTAAATAATTGACCTTTATTATTTAAATTTTTTTTAATATTTTCATGTTTAGTCAATAAAAAATATTCTTACAGAAAACGAAATCAGTGGCAATAAGAGAAGTTGCAATTTTGTCATAATTTATAAACAGTTTATTTTCATTACTTTTTTGTTATTTCTAATATTGAAATACCTAACAAGCATGGATTATAATTATAAAATAGGAAGGGTTATTAAGTGTTTGCTGAATTTTGGGAATTGTATGGAATTATGGTTATATATCTTTGAGATTAAGAAATGAAAAACGAAATGATGAACAATCAATCACATCTAATACAATACAGACCATACGCACACCAGCATTAAAGAAAACTAAGAAAGCGTTTTAGTCTCAACAAGATTACTAATTATTATTGCCCGTGAAAGAGTATACAAAAACTATTTATTTTATCGAATAAATAATTTAAAAATTAATATTTATTTTGAATATATTTAATTATTAAATCAAAATTTAATTATATTTATTAATAAATTTTAAAATTAAAATATTCATAATATATTAATAATTAATTTTAATTAGTTATATATAATATTAAATTAATAATTGATATATTAAATAATAATAGTTGTTATAAATTTTGAATATTAGAAGTAATAAACAAATTTCTTTACTAAATTTGAAAATAAAAACAAAAATGACTCAATCCAATTAGCGTTTACGTAAATCAAACTTAACATAAACTTGGAGTACCCAAAGGTGCAAGTTTTTAAGTCTAATCACAAATTAAGGAATTGGTTATATTAATACAGAGTGGCCCATAAGCTTAAAAAGGGGATTACTTTACAGTTACATTATTGCTTACGCAGTAGCAACACCGGGACCTGTGAAACCGCGTTGATTTCTGAAAACTCAGAACTTTCATATGTCTTTACTTGAGAGCCAGCCATCCCATGTGAGACACACACACTCCAAATCCCATTCTCATGTAGTCATCTTCCTCCCTGTCTGTCTCAGTGTCTTGTGTGTTTTTTATAAGGTTTAGATCCAACATACCCACACAGGTTTCTACATCTTGTCTTGTTTAGTCATTTGTTATATAGATCCATTCAAGGTCAAGAACAAACAAAAGGCTTTGAATTGATACATAGATTTTCACAAAGATGGTGCACTTCACTTTCAGACAGGTAATTCTACTTCATCTTGTTCTGTTTCTCTTCAGTTCGCTTCTTCTCTGTGCCTCCTCAGATAGTCATCTGGTTGAGAGCAGAGAGGTTTTTGGAAGTGGCAGTGATAGAAGAGTGTTGCTAGAGATGGAAAAGGATCAAGTCAAGAATCTGAAGAAAAAGAATCAGACCAAGGTCGTGAAACCCAATCTGTCTGCAAAAAACCAGACCAAACTGATGAAAACAAACCTGTCTTTCTCCAAGAACCAAACCAAGCTCAAGCCTGAAAACGTGAGTTCAACCAAAGGAATAGTGTTTAAGACTGAGCTTAAGAAGCTCAATACCAGTTCACAGCTTAAAAAGAAGCTCAATTCCACATCAAAAGCTTCCAACTTTACCAAGAACAGTTCTGGCTCCACCAAGAAAAGCTTAGATCTAATCAAATTAGGCTCTTCCAAGAACAAAACGATGGAACCCAGTTCTGCAAAACAAACCCCAATTTCGAAACTCAGTGACAATGAATCCCAGAAACAGAAGAAGACCCCAAAATCCATATCCAACCAGAAAGGTAAAAAACCCATCAGTTGGCTGGACCAAGAAGATGATGACGATGATCTAATCTCTGAATTCAGGGATTTACCACAGAGATTCCATCAGACAATCCAGCGAGACTTGGAGAGCATCTCAATGACCTCCAAGAAGTACCTGACAAAAGCCAACAAGGAAATGACGAGAGGGTTCAAACCCATTGTTGGAAACAAGTACGCACCCACCATTGCCTCCGTAGTTTCATTTGCTTTTGTTCTAATCCCACTCCTACTCGTCTCGTTAGTCGTCAATCGAATCAAAGCATACTTCTCGCTCCAAAAAGTTTTGATCTTTATCCAAGTTTACCTCTCAATCTACTTCTCCATCCTATGCGTCACTTCTCTGATCACGGGACTCGAGCCCCTCAAGTTTTTCTACGCCACCTCGCAGTCCACATACATTTGTTTAATGGTGCTGCAGACACTCGGCTACGTCTTCTACTTGCTGCTGCTTCTCATGTACTTGGTTCTCGTGTTTTCAACTGAATGTGGGTTGAGTTCCAGATTTCTGGGTCTGGGTCAGACCTTTGTGGGCTTTGCCGTTGGTTTGCATTACTACGTCGCGGTGTTCCACAGGGTGGTTCTGCACCAACCTCCTAAGACTAACTGGAAGGTTCATGGCGTAGTTTAAATATAGACTTTAAGCAAAATAATATCGATTTATTTAAAAGATTTAGGCTTCAGGTAAATTTAGGTCTAGATAATCCAGACCCTAATTTAATTAAAAAATAAATTATTTTAGATTTTTAATTTTAAAAAACTTAGTTGGGGCTGACCTATAAGTCAGTCCATTGCCATCCTTAGGCCCTACAGGCCAGTTGTGGCCTAACCACTAACCAAAATATTAAAAAAGATGTCTTTTTGTAATATTTAAAAATACTATATGTAAGGTCTGGCCAGTCCCGATCCGTTGGGTCATCGGCCACTTGACCTTTAGATCAGGCTCCGCCTATTAACATATAAGGGTAAAGTCAAAGTTTTAATGGATAAAATTTAATTTGATTTAATTTTTAAATTAAGTAAAAAATTATTAGTTTCAATTTTAATTTTTAATTTTACTTTATTATAGTTTCTTATTTTTCTTTTTTATAATATGCTTTAGTATAACTAAATATATATTATTTAATTATTAATAAATTAAAATTATATGTTTAATTATTAGAATTATTAATAATTTAATATAATTTATATTAAATATAATTAAATTTTAAAATATATTCAAAATATATAAAATTTTAATTACGACTTGCTTTAATGAATAAAGACATGTATTAAAAATAAATATTGATTTAGACATAAAATTAATTATTAAAGGATTTATTTAATAAAATATTTAATTTACATAAGAAATTAAAATGAATTTAATCTAATTAATTATTTTATTAAAAATTATCTTTAAATTTTATTATATATAATTATTATTAGTAATATAAATATAACTCCATTACATTAACATCCAAAGTTAGACTTTCAAGCTAATGCTTAAAAAAAGATTAAATCGGATTCGAACCGGCACTTAAGCTCGAATGCTTTGCTTTTGGAATTAAACTTGGACCTTAAAAAGAATTCGAGCCCAACTTGCTATTGTCATTGTTGTGTGCAAGTCAAATTAGGTACAAAATGATCATCTACAGCCCAAAACAAAAGAGCCCATAAGCCTCAGTTGTACTTCAAATTAAAGAATCGACATTTGAAGAAATTTAACTTTTTTTAATGCAATAAAAAATAACAAATGTGGTTTTTGTAATCAATCAATTAATTGATTTAAAATACGTCATTTATATTATATTTATGATATTTGTTTCCACAATTCATAAGATAATGATTGTAAATCCTGTAATTATTACGGGAAATCAGAGATGACAACACCAATGTTTTAAATAATTTTTTAAAAAATTTAAAAATATGAAATAATTTGTTTTTTTAATTGAATTCAGGTTTGAGCTGTTTAAGCTTAGGTTTTTTCAGAATTTAACTATTTTAAATAAAATAATATTGTTTTGTTTAAAATGATTAAGTTTCGAATCAATCTAAATCTGACTTGACCCGGATGGGTGGGTGGTCAACCTAGCGAGACGGCTAGACCAAAGTCAGGTATGACAATCTTTGGTCGGTCTGGCTAATTTGGTTTGAAGATAACAAGTCGAACCTAAATTGATCAGATTTGAATTTAGGTTGTTCAGTTATAAATTTTTAAATAGAATAATGTCATTTTAAATAACAATACCGTTTCTATTAAAATTTAAAAACATTAATTGAGCTTAGTTCGAACTTAATCGAACCTAATTAAATTTCAAGTCATCCAAGCTTAATTAAAATAATAACTCAATTGAACTTTCAGTCATACCCAAATAATAATAATAATAATAATAATAATAATAAAACAAATAAGAATACAAATATTAAAAAAATAATGATACTAATAATAATAATAATAATAATAATAATAATAATAATAAGCACAATAAAAATAATAATAAAAAAACCTGGCCAATTGATTAAGCAGACGTTCAGTTGGTCAACCAGATGCATACTGGTTGATTGTACTTAATATTTTTGTTTAAGATATTGAAAATTTTGAGAAAATTAAATATTGATTCAAAAAATTTTGATAATTAGAGTAATGAAATAAAAGGTAATTTAAAATAAGTAAAATATAATTATCCCAATCCAAAGTTTTATAAGTGTAATCTTTATAATTTTTTGGTATTGATAAATTTAATATTTAATAAAAATATTTTTACTGTTAAGAAAACCTGAATTATTTTGAATTGCAATGGCAAAATAACTAATTAAATTGGAATATTGAGTTGGAATCTGAAAGGAATTTAGTTTGAAATGGTTACGAAGCAAATGGTTATAAATAGAAACGATCGAAATTACTTGATTTAGTCAGAAGTTAATAAATTAGATATGAGTTGATCGAAATTTGGGTTGGATTTATTTATTTTAATTTTAATTTTAAATTAAGTCTATATTTAAATTATGCACCTTGTTTTGATGTAAAATTTAAAATTTTAAGTATAATAATATTATTTTTTATTTTAAAAATTAGAAATATTTAATCAGACTTAAATGAGACTTTAAATTGTTTAAATCAGATTATGCTCAAATGCGAATACAAAACTTCGGGTCGGGCTAGACCCACCAATTGCTTAGACAAGTTATGGATGCAATATAATTGATGAACTTGGGTTGTCATTGTCGTGGGAGGAGGGACCTGTCCCATCTTCTCTATTTTTTGTATATAAAATAATAGAATAAAATTAAAGACAACATATTAAATAAAGAAAAAACACTTAAATAATAAAACTCTTTTACACAAAAATTTACTTTAAATAATAAAAAATACTAAATGTTGGTTTTGAAATTTACAATATAATATAAATCAATTTCTATAAATTATTAAATATCTTAAAATATTGCGATTTTCAAACAAAACGGTAGAAGCCAAAGAGAAGAGAGAGAAGGCAGTCCCGATCCAAAAGCGGACAACGACACATAATTACTGTTTCCTGACATAATTACGAAAATGCCCTGGCCTACCCTTCATGACACTCCCACGCGCTCACTGGCTCACTGCCTCCCCTCTTCCTTCAATACACTCGAGAGTTGAGATCGAAACTGACAGCGACAGACACCGAGTGCGAGTGGACTAGAGAATAAAAGACATAACTGGCTAATTGTGTTAAAACAGGAGGGATGAAGCACTTGTAGTGGAACTTACGAGTGTTGGGTTAAGTACAACATCCTCTCTCCGCTGTCGCATTCAAATCACCACCTTGCTCCGAGCACCGCCGCCGCCATCTCCTCCTCCGGCGTCTTCTCTTTATAGTCTCCTGCTCCGGCACCTCTTTCTCTCGCTTCCCAAGGTTTCCTTTGTTCTGAGTACTCTGCTTTTGTTTGTGGCTTTAATTGTCTTTTTATTTTAATCTTCTTTTGTTTTGTGTTAATGCTTTTCCAAAATCCAAGCTTGCGTTCACTTTTTGACAGTTCCAGTGTAGAGTAGAGTAGGCTTTCTCTTTTGATAGGGTTATCTTTTATGTGATCGGTGTTTAACGGGTGTTCTATGCTCTTTGTTGTAGAAAGGGAGGCATGGTCTCTTTTTCTTTCTGTTCTTTTTGGGTTGTTGAATATGAAATTTTGTTATTTTTGATCTAAACAATACGTTTTAGGGAGGAGTCAAATTTTGTTGATGTTTCTGCTTAAATTGAGTGCTTTGGGATATTTCAATTGTTAATGGAATGAGTTTTTTTATTTCGTTTGCGAAGTTATTTACCAAACAATTGGAAGCTAAGTGGATGGATTTACTTTTTTAAAAGCTATAGAATCTATATATGTTGATGAAAGTATGTCTTCCAAAAGGAACTGATTTTGGAATTTTATGGTTAGTTGCACAGAGGTAGAATCAGGAAAAAAATGTAGTCGTCCTTGTTAATGTTATGTTAATTATGCTGATCCATTTGATACTAAGAGCAGAAGCTCAAACGAAGTTTGCAAATCAGACTGTAGGTTATTCAAATTTTTGATAATAGGAATCATGCCAATGTCAAGTAGAGAATGATTTTAGATGATAGCAAATAGCAAATTTCATTTTCTTCCAATGGATATCAGCTGAGAATAGGCATATTTGAAAAAAGCGAAAAAGCAGTGTCTTTTCCTCTCTCGCATTTCCCGCTAGTTGATTGAAGTTGTTGTGGAAGTTGCAGCTTCGACAATGTGTTGTCATTGTATGAAATAAGTTTTGTCGATTTCTTATGTATAATGCATTACCTTTAATTGTCATTGTATGCAAGTAGAATCTGATCATATAAGAAGAATCATTGTCCCCCCAACAGTTTTACTGCTTTGTTATTATATATTGTGCCTGGTCACTTATATATTTCATTTTGGGGTTGCATGTAGTTAAATATTCAACCAGTCGATGACACTTGGTACCTTATGAATTGAAGCACTTGACTCTCTGAGCATGGATAAAATGACTACCGATTGCCCCTACCCTGGATGCTTTTTCTGTGTCATGAAGGAAGGGAATCCAAGCAAGCGTAGAGCGAGTATATTAAAATTCTTTAGAGAACTCCCTTCACAAGATGATGATGGCCAAGTCCTCCCTATTAGTGGCCTCTGGAACACCGCCATGGCACATCCAAATGACCCTGAATTCATCGAATTGGGAATATTCGAGTGCATGGCTTCACTTATATGGAAAGGATTAAAGAATCGTCGCTGGCTTGCCCATGACCAGAATATATACATTCCCTACTATGCAGCCCATATTATTGGATCCTATACTATGAATATGGAAGAATTTGCTGAAAGAGCTGCTCTACATGCTGATGTAATTCCTCCCTTGGTTGAGCTTTTGAGGGGGAGGTTGACATGGGTGGAGCAAAGAGTGGCTGTGCGAGCTCTTGGACACTTGGCTACATATCCCAGTACTTTTCCTGCTATAGCAAGCCATGGAGAAATCCTAGAGCTTTCTATCCAACTTGCGATGAGTTCACTAGAGATAGTTTACTCACACTTTTACCAGTTTGTTGATAGAAGGCTAAGCTATCACTGCGATCTACTGACACGTGGCATGGGTGGCGTTGAAATGGAATCAAGAAAGGCAGAGGAATGGGCTAGTCAGTTGCAATGCTGGTCACTTCAGCTCATTAATTGCTTTGCTTTCAAGTCCGAGTTTCTTCCCACAATATGCAAGCCTGAGTTCTTAGTTAAGCTTCCTGGGATGTGGGGTGGACTTGTTAATGAAAACTCACCTGCTGGTATAGGCCTATTGAGAACAATTTGTCATCATAAACTTGGTCGAGGACCTGTAGCTAGCTGTCCTGGTATCATTGAGGCATTATGCAATATTGCTCGCTCATCTGATGATTGGCAGTATATGGCTATAGACTGTCTTCTTTGGCTGCTTCAAGATCCAAGCGCATGCAATAAGGTAAATTAAGTGGTTGAGAAGTCAGAGAGATACTTTTACAAACATATTTGTTAGTTTTGTGCTTCTGGATGAGGCCACTGGAATGAGATTTGAATGTTCTGTCCTATTTTGAGATTTATGGATGGATGAAACATACACTTTATGCTTGGAAATGAATGATTGTGGCATTTTATGATTTATAATTGTTTCTATGGAATCGTTATAATTCTTAACTTTCAAACGTCTGCCGTTACTGATGTAGAACTTGTCATCTATGTTTTAGAGCATTTCTCCTGTTCTGTGGATGAAAGGGAAGAGAGAGGGAAGTTTTCGGTAGGTTGCTGTCATGTAATGTTCAAATTGCAACAAATTAGAAATTTATGAGATGGGACTCGAAAATATTATGTCTTCCACTGTAACAATCATCCAAAATCTAGAAACATAAAGACATTTCATATTTGCACAATTCAGTAATCAGAGTTCTTTGTCCAGGCAGCTGTTTTAATTATTTGAAGTTCATTTTCACATAAACGTAACATGCACAGTGCTAACTACTAATTGTTGATATAAGTGGCCTTCTCCAATACAGCTGCTATTTTAGCTACAGCAGGCTTATATGTAGAAAGAAAATTAAAGAATATTGTAATTCCCTTATTAATTTTGGATATTCTAGTTTAAATTAAGTTGGTTTCACTTTCACGTGATGCTTCTTGTGCCGTTGTATAGGTGATTGATAAGGCAGTGCCAGCTCTCGTTGACCTGGCAGAGATTACGACACTTGGTGAGCACAAAAAGCTTGGGGATACCATTGTTAATGTGCTTCAGGAATGTATCCAATCACAAGGAACGGGGCGTAACTCTATTAGTAACCGAACAAGAGAATTAATTGAGGCAGTGCTAAGTTGTAAACAAAGATTGAAATGGGAAAAGAATATTCCTAAAGATGATCTTCATATTAAGCAGGCAGCAGCATTGGTGGTCAAGCTTGAAGGGAATTCCCTTTTCTCGTCAGGGAATATATCTGAAGCTGCATCAAAGTACTCAGAAGCCTTGTTGCTCTGCCCGGTCAGGTCCAGAAAAGAAAGAGTTGTTCTTTACAGTAATCGAGCTCAGTGTCATCTTCTGTTACAACAACCCGTTGCTGCTATAAGTGATGCTACACGTGCACTTTGCCTTCACAATCCGCTTAATCGTCATGCAAAAAGTCTCTGGAGAAGAGCTCAGGCTTATGACATGCTAGGCCTAGCTAAAGAGAGCTTGTTAGATGCTATTCTGTTCATCAATGAATGCTCTCAGTCAAATGATCCTGATCTGTCTTTGAGGCAAAATAAAGTTCCTGATTATGCTGAGCGACTAGTCAAGAAGCAAATGCGTGCAGCCTGGTTGTTTAGAGAGGCAGCTATCAAACATGGCGGTGTACGCGGTGAGGGTATTGCTGGACACATGTATGGACAGGAAAGTGATGATTCAGAATGGGAGACAGCCAGTGAAAGTGATATAGGAAATGATGGAAGGGATGAAATGGGTGATGAGGACGATGATGGCGATGATGGAAGTGAATGGAAGAATGATGATGAGAGGCAAGACAAACATGACAAGCCATCATTGAAAGGTATCACTCAGCGTTTCAAGCTTTAGTATTTTATATACGCACTAGATAGAAATATCTGGGATGCTATGATAAATGCACACAAGTATTTGTAAATATGCCCGGGTCACAAAAATGAGGTTCATGTTTACCTAGAATAGTTTATCATTTTCTGCTTTCCAATATGTGAAAACATGTGAGCAAAGTATTTTATTCTCTTACCTTGCTCAAATAGTTGCACAATAGCATGCCTATTAATCTTGTGCGATAAAATGCTCGAGGAACATTGTTAAGTTTAATGTTGTGCTTGTCCGTTTACATCGTTTTTTTTTAAGTTGAGATTATTACTTATTAGGCTGTATCCTTGTGATTAGTAGTCTTTTGATGTTAGTGAGTGGTAGCATGAGGTGCATCTTTTCATGTAAAAGCGATACTTATCTACTAACTATTAAGAGCATCCATCCTATCTTGGAACTTATAGGACAGTTTACTTACTGCAAAGTGAAGAATATACTGATCGATGTTTAAAAACACACAGTTGCTCCATTGAGTTGGCGCATTGGAAGTTGGTGGGTAACGTAAGATTTTATTTCATATACCGTTCTAAATGAGAACGATACATCAAATACTTCCGCACATGCCATGAACTGATCATTTCTGTGCTGTTTAACAAATAGCTCTCACTATGCATCTAACACTATGCATCTAATTGTTTGGTTGGATATGTTGGTCGTTTACCATAATCCAACTTGGAGACAATTTGTTGAAACAATATTAATAATATTTTGGTGTAAAAAGTGTGTTTTTTTCCCTTTTGCTATTAATATTCCATAGGTAGAACCTCTTCTTTTGTATTTGTATGAATCAATATTATTACATTTCAATTCTTTCTCGGCACCTCCCAAGGAAAAATCCTGAATTAGATCCTAAATTGACCGGTTAGTGTGAGCTTGTCCATTTGGTTATGCACTTTTCAAATAAGAATCCATTTTTCAAAAGATCCCGGCTAGTTCAGCTGTCAGCACAACCGTGGTGTCTTCGCCACTTGCAATATGCTGCTTAAAAGTAACTGTGTCTGTCTTAAAACTCCTAAAACATCATGTGCCCATGTTGATTTTTCGATGCAGACATGAAGCATGTGTATAACGTGCAGCTAACAGAAGATGAATCTTGAATTTACATAGATTGTGATCCTCCTGATGAACAAAGACAGGAATGTACTGTGTTAAAGCGGCTTGTGAAGATTCTTAGTTTTGTAAGAGACAGGTAAAAGAATCTGATGAAACATTGTTTAGGAGTGTGTCTTTCTTTTTTTTTAAGGTTTGCCTATGTTTTTTGGTTTCTTCAAAATTTTTCTTGATGATTTTACAACTGTAGAAAAAGAAAGTGTTGTGAGTGTAAACAACTGTAGATTATGATGTTAAGCTTCTTGAGTGAGGTAAAAGGAGGAGATTTGTATATAAACCCTCTTGTGGGTGTTTTGAACATTGAATTTTATTAAAATTGAAATGTTCATCGTTGCTATATGTTATCAATGGTCATTCTTGTTATTTCTCAATGTTATTTATTTGTAAATTAATATGTACATAAAATTCCAATGGCGAGATGAGAAAAGAAAAAGGAAAAGAGTTGGCATTTTGTTGTTGGCATATTAAGCAGCCTGACTCGGTCAAAGTTAACGGGTTAAGTCTGAATTACTCGAGCTTTAAGACAGCTTAAACAGTTTGAGATGATGATTTAAAATTTCCAAGCAACACTATTTTAATGATGTTATTTAGAGTTCAAGGTGAAGGATGGGTTGGGAGGCCCAAGTTGGGTTGGGAGGCCCAAGTTACTGGGACAAGGTGGACCTTATATAAATATATGATTTAGATTTAATAAAATAAGGTTAGAACAGGATAATTAGAACAGAAGTTAGTAAAGCTTGGGTATGAGTATCTATCAATGATTAAAAAATTAAATATACTTGACCGTTTTAACCATAAACATTTGAATTTTTAAATTTTTTATTCAATTTTTAACTTTTTAATTGATAAAAATTGATTAGTTTATTAATAATTTGGTCAATTTTTATAATTTAATAATTTTTCAATTAATTTTTATTTAATAATCTTTTTTCAATTAAACCTCAAATTCTTTGATAGATAAACATAATCTTTTTCAATCATATTTTAAATTATTTAATTTTAATCAATCTTTAACGAATTTTATTGATTGAACATTTCAAATTTTAAACTTATATTTTAAAAGCTAAATTGGAAGTTAAATTGATCAGATAAGAAGTTTAAGATTTGAAATATTCAATCGACCCGATCTTAGGTCATGGTGGTCTATGGCTCGGTGGGCTATGTCACGGTCTCGCTGACGTGTGTTGTCCCACATCGGATGTGTACTAAGGAAGTCTTGGGTTTATAAGTAGATAGATAATCCTATCCTAGTAAGCTAGTCTTTTGGATTGAGGGTCCAGTCCATGACAAGTGGTATCAGAGCCACCCTGAAGGTACTATCGTGTGATTTGGGGACACTGCATTGAGTCGCCCACCGTGACTCTTAACATGGACATCATGGATTGGGCTCTCGTTTTTGTGTATTGTCCTACATCGACTGTGTACTAGGGAGGTCTTGGGTTTATAAGTAAATGGATAATCCTCACCTATTAGGTTAGTCTTTTGGGTTGAGGGCCCAGTCTATGATAGTTGGAATAGGTCGGCCTGTGATTTTTTTAAAAAGAAATATTTGCAAAATGACATCATTTTAGAAGTAATGTTCGGGCCACAGGCCGGTTGAGCAGATTATGGCCCTCCCGTAGCCCAGATATCTTAGGTCAAAATGCGGTTCGGGCTAATTTTGATATACTTATGTAGTTTGAACTTAGATCGAATTTTAAGTGTTTTTCAAATTTATTTAAAAATATTGGATTGAGCCCAATTTTACGGGGCTTAAATCTTATAAATTACGAGTCTAATCCAACTCAATGTTTGTGCTTGTTTTTTTGACATAATATCCAAGTTTGGTTCACTCCATTACCAAGATAAGTTATTGAAAATTTGTTACACTTGATATAAAATATGTAGTTTTCTGATTGATGTAGTCGTGCAAGTCACTGCATTTCTCCTACTAATTTTGAAAGGCTGAACAAAATCTGAATTTAATTTATAAAATAACGACAACCCACCTAATAACCATGTCTTTTCAACATTTACCATTGTTTATATATACACGAAACTAGCCTATTCCTACTCATTTTCTTCAATTAATACTCTTGGATTGGGTATAAAATTTTCATCAAATCTCATGTTTATTTATATATATGAGTAGGGTCGACAAAGTTTACCCAACTAGGCCTGACACAAATTTGATTAATCGAATTTTAATTTGAGTTCAAACTTTTTTTAAAAAATTCGAGCTTCAATATTTATTTAAAAAATTAACATTATTTTTTATTTTGAAAATTAAAAAATATAATTACATGATAAAACAAAATTTGAGTTCGATATTTATTTTTAATTTGTTGGTTTTCTTTTAATAGTTTATTTAATATATATAATTGGCTAATTATTACATGTAAAAGTAATTTATTTAATAAGCATTGAACAACAATAATAACTATCTAGCAAAAATCTTACTAAACACCAGGTTTAGGGAGGGTTTAGTATACAAAGTCTTAACATTAACTAGTAGAGAGATTGTTTCTAAATATATTAAGTAATTAGAAAATAATAATTTTAAGTTTCGTTTTTAGAAATAAGAGTAAAAGAAATAAATAACATTTAAATTTTTTATAAAATTCTTTAATCTTTAAAATTATCTTCAAAAATTGCTTCCGATTCTAGTTACTTTTTAAATAACACTTGTTTTAGATTTTAATTAAAAAATAACAACAAAGTATACGTGGTATGAATATTATATATGATTAATCAAATGTTACTGATACAATAACCTAACTTAGTCTTTAAATATAACGTGAATTTAATTAATAATTAAAAATAACTATAATAAATTATTAATATGATTTTAATTAATTCAATTTAGTTTAAGAACTATATTGAATCATGTAAACAAATACGTGATTGGTTTATATAATATGTTTCCTCTTTATTTTTAACTAAATTATAAAAATATATTTAAAAAATTAAAATTATAAGGAGTTTTTAAAAATTTAAAATTTCTTAAATGACAAATAATCTTCATGTTTTTCACACTAAAAATAATAATTAAGACAAGAATATGATAAAATTTTTATGGTATTTATAATTTGATAGTAATTTAATTTGTTGTGATAAAGATAAAATTATTTAATAAAAAAGATAAAAAGTTATATTAATCAAGAGCTTTAAGTGCCAGATTTGCCTATAGGCCATACGTAACGTAGCCGATGATTAGAATTTGGATATGAACTTTCCGGAAAAAGTCAAAGGAGAATTAAAAGTATTAATTATTAATTAAAAAGCATTTATAATTATAATTAAATAAAGTATATAAAAAGAAATAATATTATAATTAAGAAATAGATCTCTCTCTCTCTCTCTCTCGCTCGCTCGTATTTATATTTTTTAGTGATTCCTTTTATCTTCTCTTCTTAGTCAGGATTCGTTCTTTTGTTTCGGTGGTATGACGTTGGCTTCGTGAATCTTAACCGATGAAATTATAGGTTTTTGATATGTTGAAATCTCTCGCCATCTGGATTTCGATTCCTTCATTTTCTGGTTCCTGAAGATTGACCAGTGTTGTAGTACTCTGCGACGGCGAGGTACGGTTTGTCTGGATTCAGTATGTTTCTTTGTTGTTGTTTAGCTGAACTGTGTTGTTTGTTAGGTTCGTGTTTAATTTGTTTGTTAAGAGTGTGGTGTTTGGGGAAATGGAAACTGCAGTTACTATACTAAGGCGAGAGAGAGAGAGAGACACACACACGAAGAGTTCATAAGCTTGGAGAATCGGTACGTGAAGAGATAAGAGTGAATTTTGATGAACTTGTCCATTTGTTGTTTGTTAGCTGAACTTTGTTGTTTGTTAGGTTCGTGTTTAATTTGTTTGTTAAGAGTCTTTGAAGTTTGGTGAATTGGAAACTGTAATCACTATGCTAAGGTGGAAGAGAGAGAGAGAAAGAGAGAGAGAGGGTTCAGAAGTTTCTTGGAGAATCTGTACGTGAAGAGATAGTGCGAATTTTGATGAACTTGTTCCATTTGTGTGTGTTTTGTTGTCTTTGGTTTGCTACTGAGGATGATGAAGTTGATATGGGAAACTTGAGGAATTGAGTGGTTGTGGTGTTAATTATTGAGCGGTCTGGTGATTCTGCTTTATTGTGTTGTTTAATTCTATTTTGTTGTTTGGTTTGCTATGCTAATGATGCAAGTGTCTGATTTATTGTTTTCTTATAGTTATTTATTTTATGATAAATGCAGATGGTTTATGCCTTTAAGTTTGAGGTATATTATTGATTCTTGGTTGTTGGAGGAGGTTCACATTCAGCATGCCTTCTCTTCAACTCTTGCAACTAACCAAACATGGACGTGACATCCTGGCTTCAAGAAGGTTTGAGTTCTCTAGTGCATTTTGCTTTCTTTATTTGTGATTGTTATATATCTGGTACTGTAGTTGTCTGCAGTAGTTTTGTTTATTTAATTGCTTTCTACAGTGTGAAACAGGTGAACGTTTCAGTTTAGAAATGATCGAGTTTCCATCTTTTAGAAATCATGCTCTGGGGTCAATTTGAGTGATCAATCCCAAGGAAGGTCTTTATGCATGTTAACTTGGCTATTTAAATGTATTGGATGCTAGAGAAGTCAGTTGATTCTCTAGTTTCTGTACAATATGCTGTTTCAAAGGTTGGATCCTCCTATATTAATAGGCTTGTTATCACCTATGTCTTTTTTATAGCTTTATATCAGTCAAATTAGTGCGTACTATTAGACCTTCTCATACCCCACGTTGGTGTGGGATTTCGACTGGGTGTTGATGATGATGATCGGTTAGATTAGTGTAGATGATTTAGTAATTGCAAATGTTAAGTGTAGAGGGTTGCTAGTTATGAGAAGCAAATAAGATTCTAAGGTAGCCAATCTCCATAAGTAATCATGAGAAATGATTTACAAAGGAACTTCTATTTGTAGGCTTTCAAACTTGCGAGTTTGTGAAAGACTCTGACCAAGTCCTTGCTGTGTATAAAGAGGAAATGTCCTAGACTGCAACCTGAGAGTTGTTCCGGGGCTGTAGATATCTTTTATCTATAGTAAAGGGTTGCATTGATTATTTCTAGTGCATGGATACGTATTAATAATGTCTGTCTATTGAGCTTTATGATCACCCATTTATAGTTGTGGGTTGCTTTCAAATGACCGTAATTATTTTTTGTGATGATAGCTGCTAGTTACCTTTTTCCCATTCTTATTTATAATAAAATTTCGTTTGGACTGTTAAATTTCCGGAAACAAAGACTTGTTTGTCTTTGCCATGTTGTTTTCAGCTTAAATTGTGGAAGCATTACTATTTACTTCTTATTTAAGTTGTAAAAGATAGTACTTCTGTTGTTCAAACAGGAAATCTCTAATCTTGGCCACTAGTATTTTGGTTGCTGGCGGAACTGCTGCATACGTCCAGTCTCGCTTTAGTAATAAGAGATCAGATTCAGTTTTTCATTACAATGGGCTTGGAGATGATAAAGAGAAGTCTGAAAAATTGGTTTCAGAGGTAAACAAACCTAAGAAAGCAACACAAAAGAAAGGAGGCTTGAAGTCGGTTAAAGTTCTAGCAGCAGTCCTTCTCTCTGAGATGGGTAGAATGGGTGCTACTAATCTTTTGTCTATGGTAGCCCTTGCAGTAAGTTTCTCATCTGTGTGCACTTCTATGTTCTAGAAATTTGACCAACTTACTTTTATGTTACTTAATTCTTCTGTTTTTTATTTTTCTGTAGCTTCTAGTTTCATGATATTTTGGGGTGGGGTGTTTTAAGTGCCGACATATATAGGAAACACATATATAACCATTATTCTGCTATTCTTCGCCTGTATTTTAAAAATCATTTTGTTCAACTCTTTTTTCAATTATTTAGAAGCAAATTGCTATCATTTGCCTTTTGGCTGCTATTTTTTCTTTCCAGAAGATTCCTGCATTTGATATGCAAAGTGTTATGCATTATTTTTTTCTTCTTTTCTGAGTTAGTATGTTAATAAGTACAATATTTTACAAATTTACCCCTTAATCTATTATGTATTAAATTCAGTTACCTTCTCTCTCTCGATATGATTTGGGTACGCGAAAGTTGTCATGAGATGTTGTACATCTATGGTGTATCTTTGCACTCACTTTAATATTACTAGCTGAGGGAACAAAAACAGATAACATCTTCGCACTTTTGTTTAACTCACTGCCGAAGTAACTTTACTTTTATTATACACAATTCCAGTTTATTTGCATGTTGACTAGTGTTTGTGTCAGATGACAATGACATAATTTTTACAAAACGGAAACTGAATATACGAAATAAACTATTGCATTGATCAGCAACTGATATTGAAATCTATTATGAAATTCACGAAACATGCATGTGCATTATTTGTTTAATTTCTATGTTTTCTTCCAAAGCACATAGATATATGTAAACTTGTTAAATTTGGCACTATCTGGAAGGTTCTGGAAATGTTGATACGCAAATTTGGTTTTGTTCTGCAGGTGTTGAGAACTGCTTTCTCCAATAGACTGGCAAAAGTACAAGGCTTTCTGTTTCGTGCTGCTTTTCTGCGACGTGTACCGTTATTCTTCCATCTAATATCTGAAAATATCTTATTGTGTTTTCTTATTTCAACTATTCATTCTACTTCAAAGTACGTGAGAGGGACGTTGAGCCTGTGTTTCAGAAAAATATTGACGAAGCTTATCCATTCTCATTACTTTGAGGTAATCCTGCTTATTGTTTCTGTGCAGAACTATGCCAAATTCTTATTATTGATTTTGATCCATCTATATTATGTTAGCCTCTTTGTATTGAGATTTTTGTTTCTCTGATTTTATGTTTTTTCTTTCCTCATCCACTTGTCACATTTCACTGTAATGATCTTCCATGACTTAATTATAGAAATGACATTTAGCAAATCTCTATCATTCTATTATTTTCCTTAATCTCATTTTCATGTTCTTTGTTTTCTAGGTAAGAGTTGTTTTTCAACTTTTGAGCTCTTTATTCATTACTTATTTGCTTTGTCAAAGAATGATTTCTTAAATGTAGCAAATCTTTATCATTCTATTATTTTGCTTAATCTTATTTTTATGTTCTTTGTTTTCTAGGTAAGAGTTGTTTTTCAACTTTTGAGCTCTTTATTCATTACTTATTTGTTTTGTCAAAGAATGATTTCCTATCTTCCTTTTCTGAAATAATGCACATTAAGGTGCAGCAGCAAAACCATAACTTGGTCTTGGTTTAGATATCAAGTCACTCAAAATTAGGCATGTCAATAACAATCCTAAATTGATACTGAACGAAAATTGGGAATAATATTCTAATTCATGACCTTGCTCGGAAAGTATGATGGAGTTCTCCTGTTCAGTTTCACTTGTTGCTCGCTGCTCATTTCCTTGTTTCGTTCCCTTCTTTCTTGTGTAAAATTTGGAATTGTTTTCTGATTTGTCCACCCTAGTTTCAATATCCTTCTCCTTATCACATTCACCATTTTTAGTGGAATTCTTATCTGGTTGGGGGTCTGGATCATCTGTTACAGTGGGTTCAAAGGGTCGAGTGACCTCTGAAGTGAAAGTATCAAGTCTGAGATCATTTGTCTCAAGATTTTCAAGTCTGATTTGATCACAGTTAGGTGCAGAAGGTGAAAGAGAGTATATTTTTTTGGGATAGTGTTTCTGGTGTGCCATCATTTACTGAAAACAGCCATTCACTCTCACAACTCTCCCCCTGAATGGGTGTTTTTGGATAATAGGGTTGATTTTCAAAAAATGTTAAATCCATTGTCATAAAGAACCGGTTGAGAGTAGGAGAAAAACACTTGTAAGCTTTTTGAGTAGAAGAATAGCCTAAAAAGATACACTTATGAGCTCGGGGTTCAAGTTTTCCACCATGGTAATTGTGCACAAAAGCAACACAACCAAACACTTTATGAGGTAGTTGATTAAGAAAAGGAACTGAGGGATAGGTTTCAAGTAATTTTTGTAAAGGTGTAAGGAAACCCAATGTTTTTGAAGGCATTCGATTTATTAGATCGCAGAGGGATAGGCTTCAAGTAATTTCTGCAAAGGTGTAAGGAAACCCTCTGTTTTTGAAGGCATTCGATTTATTAGATCGCAGTAGTAAGAATAGCCTCCCCCCAAAAATAGTTTGGAACATTTGTAGTGAGCATAATAGACCTTGCTACCTCAAGTAAATGCCTATTTTTCCTCTCAAATACACCATTTTGTTGTGGTGTATTGAGGCATGAAGTTTGGTGTATAATACCACTGGTGATAAAAAACTGACCAAAAGCTTGACTTAGGTATTCTTTCCCATTGTCACTTCTAAAAATTTGAATTTTTGCATGGAATGGATTCAATATAAAGGAGTAAAAGTCCTTAAAAATCTGAAAACTTCTACTTTATCTCTCATGAGATATACCCAAGTCAATCTCGTATGATCATTTATAAAAGTTACAAACCATTTGGAATTTTTCTTAGTTTTTAATCCTTGATGGCCTCCAGACATCACTATGTATGATAGAAAAAGGTTTAGTGGGTTCATAAGCATGGCTAAGTAGGAATTTCGTCTGTGTTTAGAGAGTTGACAAAATTCAAACTGAAAAGATGAATCCTTATTATTGTTATTGAAAAAAGTTGGATATAATTGTTTCATGTAAGATAAACTAGGGTGGCCTAACCTATAGTGCCAAAGAGTAATTTCATTAGTGGATGACAAAGTAGCATTTGCTTTACTCCCATTTGGGCTGCCAATGTAATATAATCCATCAAACTCCCTAGCATTGCCAATCCTCTTCCTCAACTCCAAATCGTGGAAAACACACCCATTAGAGTAAAAGTTAGCTGTGCAATTAGGCTCTTTAGTAAGTCTCTTCACAGACAGCAAGTTGCAATCCAGACTAGTTACATAAAGAACACCAGTTAAGACAAGTTTATCAGCTATTATAACAGTTCCTATTCCTTCAACCTTAAGAACCTGTCCATTTGCTACCTTGATAGTTCTATGACCTTGACAAGGCTTAATCAACAAATAAAGATTTATCACAGGTCATATGGTCATTTGCCCCTGAATCAACAATCCAAATACCACGATCTGGGGTTTTAATGCCCAAGGCAGTGCGCGTGTTACCTGTATTCACCATATGACTTATAGATACAACCTTTTTAGCTTTTAGATCATACTTGCTCAGAATTTTTCTTAGTAGCTCGACTTCCTCCTTGCTTACCGGTACATTTTCACCTTCTGCCTTGTCATTACCAGTAGCTGCATAGATTTTTCTCTTTGTTTTGGTTCTGTTTCTCAGATTGGGCAGCTTGCCATGGATCTTCTAGCAATTATCTCTAGTATGCCCATTTCTTTGATAGTGGTCACACCAAAGCTTACTTGATTTTTTCTTTGATTCTGGTCCAGTAGTTCCCTTGGCAGCTATAACTGAGAATTCAGGAACCCCATTGTTGTTTAGAGTCCCATGAATCAGTTGTATCATGCTTTTTTCACACTTAACAAGATTGACTGCTCCCATGACTGTTGGAAGAGGATTGGTAGCCATGATTTTGCCACAAACATGATCATAAACTGAGTTAAGCCTAGCAGAAACTCATACACTCGTTCCTGTTCCACAATCCTCCTGTAGCAAGTCAAATCTTCTTTACACATCCATTGGTGAGGATCATAAAGATCCAATTGTTGCCATAGCTTTACCAATGTTGTGTAATATTGAGTCACTGTCTTCTCTCCTTGCTTGGTCTCTCTAAAAGAACTCTTAATTTGGAACAAAGCAGCAGTATTTTCGATAGTAGCATAAGTCTGTTTGGCATTTTCCCAGATTTCTTTCGCAGATGTGGCCAAGACGAACTGCTCGCTGACTTCCAGAGTCGTCGAGTTGATCAACCAGCTCATAACAAGGTTGTTTTTAGCCATCCAATTCTGGTACTTTGGGTCTGATGGGTTTGACGCAGCAGGTGGCGTTGTGCTTAAGTATTTTTCTTTCCCTCTCCCTCTTATGAACATGAGCACCGAGTGGGACCATGTTAGATAATTATTCCCATTCAGTTTGTGACTGACTATGGTGGATTTGGGAGTTATCGGCACTGTTTTGGAGAGAGGATAGATTCAATGCTGGTGGTGCCACACCAGACGAGCCAGCGGTAGAGATCTCCTCCGACTTGATATGCATGGCTCTGGTCGACTCAATCGAAATCATGACCCAAGTGTTCCTTGAAGCTTTGATACCAAAAAAATTAGAATTTTTAATATGGGCAGAGTGTAGAGTCCACTGACAATAATTGAGTTTGGGTCTACCATTGTCAAAATGATTAGAACTAGTCATTTGGATAGTTGACCCTTACTACTTATAAACTCTTTAACATTTTCATGTTTAGTCAATATGGAATACTCTAACACTCTTCCTTAAGTGCAACTGGTACTGGACATCCAGTTGTCACTTAAAATAAAAGCAGTGGTAATCGGACCAGGTTGTTGAAACTGGACATCCAGACGGACAACCCGGAAATTAATAATCCGGATTAAACCTGTTCTGAATTATATTAGAATCGTTAATATGGGCAGAGTGTAGAGTCTACTAACAATAATTAGGCTTGGGTCAACCATTGCCAAAATAATTAAAACTAGTCATTTGGATAGTTGACCTTTACCACTTATAAATCCTTTAACATTTTAATCTTTAGTTAATATGAGATACTCTAACAGATACTAGTTTTTTATTATTTCCATGTGTTTCAGCTTGGTCTTTAATTAACTACAAAATAGTCAACATTTTCAGCCTCCAGTTTAGAAGATTGGTCAATATTTGACACAAGAACTGATCTTGTTCGGTTGTTACCTGATGAATGCATATACATATCTCTGTGTTAACCTTAAATAAATGCAGTCCTTCCTTTGATTGATTTTTGTACTTTTTTTCTTCCAGAACATGGCCTATTATAAGATATCACATGTTGATGGTCGGGTTACTAACCCTGAACAACGAATTGCTAGTGATGTACCGAGATTCAGCTCAGAGCTCAGTGAACTTGTGCAAGAAGACTTGACAGCCATCACTGATTGCATTCTTTACACTTGGCGCCTGTGTTCCTATACTAGCCCCAAATATTTCTTTTGGATACTGGTACAGGATCTTCTTTGCTATTTTTTTGGCCCCCTTGATAACTGTGGAGTCATATTGCAAAGTGCTACTGCTATTATCTCTACCCTACTATGATGACTGTTGCACTCTTATTTTTTGCGACTTTTAATTGTGATATCATCTTCAGGGCTATGTACTGGGAGCAGGAGCCATGATTAGAAACTTTTCTCCTGCTTTTGGTAAACTAATGTCCAAAGAACAGCAATTAGAAGGTGAATATCGGCAGCTTCATTCGCGTTTGAGGACCAATGCAGAAAGTGTAGCATTTTATGGAGGAGAACGGAGAGAAGAGTTTCATATTCAGCAAAAATTTAGGGATCTAATTAGGCATATGAGAGCTGTTCATCATGACCATTGGTGGTTTGGCATGATTCAGGACTTTTTGGTGAAGTATCTAGGTGCTACTGTTGCTGTTATTTTGATTATTGAACCCTTCTTTGCTGGCAATCTTAGACCTGATACTTCTACTTTGGGAAGGGCAAAGATGTTAAGCAATTTGAGATACCACACCAGTGTTGTAATATCTCTATTCCAATCTCTGGGAACTCTGTCTATAAGCTCAAGACGACTTAATCGGCTCAGGTACAATTTCTAGATTTCATTTGGCTCGAAGGAAGCATGAAATGACCTCTAATTCTCATCAGAAACTCTCCCTTTACCTTTTTCTGGGGAGGGGTTTGTCAGTGAATTGCTAAGTGATGTGTCCTTGGTAACTTGGCAGGGATTAAGTAGGAACTATTTGTGAACTGAAATGCGGGAGCAAAAGCTCAGTTGACTTTTAAATTTAAATTCACCAATCTAATTTATTAATATGGTGTTTAAGAATGTTTTTGTTGTATTTTGGGCATCTTTCTAACAGTTGTTGTTACAGTGGTTATGCCGATCGCATCCACGAATTAATAGCCGTATCAAGAGAGCTAAGCAATGATGATAAAGCTTCTCTGCGAAGAAGTGGAAGTGGTAACTACTTTAGTGAAGCTGATTTTGTTGAGTTTTCTGGTGTCAAGGTAATTGAAATTAAGGAATTGTATACAAGACGTTGATATATTTTCACTTGTTCCAAGCTCTTATGATACAATTACCTTTCCAGGTTGTTACACCTACTGGTAATGTTTTGGTAGAGGATCTGTTTCTTAAAGTTGAACCAGGTTCTAATCTGTTGATTACAGGTAGTAATATTTTGCTTCAGTTTCATTTTAAACAATTTACAATTTCCTGCATCTTTTCGTTTGATTTCTGCTAGTCACCGGTGTGTTATGATTCCCTTTTCTTATTTCTACCGTTTAGCTATTGGTTATTATTGGTGACAAGATTCTTGTATAAAGTTGTTGCAACCTTTCTATCCATTTCAGACTTGGCAGCACTGCTGGGGAATCAAATCTTTTGGATTATTTGCTTGGTAGTTTCTCTATTTTTGGATTTTTTCCTCGCGAGGAAGTCTTTATCCTGACTAGCGTGTTTTGATGAAAACTTTGAACTTCCAGATACCAGAATATAACAAGATGTCTATCATAACATTTGACTATCTTCACCATGGAAAGAAAAAGAGAATGATCTTAATTTTTAACACATTTTTTGAAAAATTCTATTAATCACTATATTAGAATAGTATTAAATACTAACCATTTCACAGTAGGGGCTTGATGCCTAGGCGATGCCTTAATTATGCTATAGTCAAGCTTTGGCTGTATATGTTTAATGCTTTGTAAAATGCATTCATTCTTGTTTCCTTTTGTCTCAAGGTCCAAATGGTAGTGGCAAAAGCTCACTTTTCAGAGTGCTAGGTGGTCTTTGGCCATTGGTATCGGGGCATATTGTAAAACCTGGTGTTGGTTCTGATCTCAATAAGGAGATTTTCTATGTTCCACAAAGGCCATATACAGCTGTAGGCACACTGCGTGATCAGTTAATTTATCCTCTGACAGCAGAACAAGAGGTTGAACCTCTCACCCGCAATGCAATGTTGGAACTGTTGAAAAATGTAATTTTCTCGTCATCGTCACGTATCTATCCCGATCTCTTCTTTTTGGTGCTCTTCATGTGAGTAACAAAAATGTGTTTCCTAGGTTGATCTCGAGTATCTATTAGATCGTTACCCCCCTGAGAAGGAGGTCAATTGGGGTGAGGAGCTTTCCCTGGGAGAGCAACAAAGATTGGGGATGGCCCGACTGTTTTATCATAAGCCTAAGTTTGCAATCCTTGATGAGTGCACTAGTGCTGTAACTACTGATATGGAAGAACGTTTTTGCAAAAACGTTCGAGCTATGGGAACATCCTGTATAACCATATCTCATCGACCAGCTTTAGTGGCATTTCATGATGTGGTCTTGTCCCTCAATGGAGAAGGGGGTTGGCGTGTTAACGATAAAAGGTGACTATTCTTGATTTTTCTCTATCTGTTTCTTTAATTGCATGTTCATTAAATGCAAATAAATAGCAGTTTGATTGAGCCATTTAAATTTCAGGAAGGATATTCCACCCCTGAATGAAGCTGTAACCGATGTCATGATGACTTCTGAGTCAGATAGGGAAAATGATGCGATGGTAGTTGAACAAGCATTTACCAAAACTGATAAGGTCTTAATTTTGTGTTTTGTTGTTATTTTTGTATCTCGTGGAACACAAGTTGTTTAGCACCGAACTCATGGTGACCCGTTATCTAGGGCTCTGCAAGTGCAAAGTCACAATCGTATATTTCAGAGGTTATAGCTGTATCCCCCGGTATCAGTTCTCTTTTGCCCATCGTTCCACAAATCCAAGGGAATCCAAGGGCATTACCAATGAGAGTAGCTGCAATGTTAAGAATCCTGGTAAGTCAATAATTCTTGTAGTTTGGAGCTATTTACATTCTATGTAGGAGATCTTAGCATGATAACTTTAGTTGGCTATAAAGTGTTCTGGATTATTATTAAATTCGAACTCCTTGTTATGTGGATAGGCTTTGTTTGTTATCTTTCTCAAAAAATACCTGCGTCCATATACCATCCCATTTAACACTCAAAATATATTTATGTTTGTCTGCATACACTTCATATTTATTGCCAATTTATGCTCAAATATCATTTCTCTTTGTTGAATTTGGGAGTGGCTTTGACGGTTAACAAAGGAGGAGAAAGAGCGGGGCGCCAACTTTATAATTCCACCAGTATCCAGCGATTGAAATTTAGTTCCTATATTTGGATAGTGATGATTAATCCACATATGCAAGCATGGTTCTAAACTGTTAAGTTTTCTATGTTGATTATTAGGCTTATTAGTTGACATTTGGATCTGTGAATCATGTTTGTCTTTCAATTAAATGGGGTCCATATGTTAATTAATATTTATTTAGCTACTGTGACTGTTCTGAGTTTTCTTTGCAGAGTTTCCATATCTGCTTATTTACTTCTTGGTCTATGAATATCTATATTGACATTTTTGTTCCTTTTGGTTTAGGTACCATCTATTTTTGACAAACAAGGCGCACAATTACTTTCAGTAGCATTTCTTGTTATCTCCAGAACACTGGTCTCAGATCGGATTGCCTCATTAAATGGTACAAGTCCAATTTTGGCTCTATTCAACCAAAAGTCTTGAGTGGTAACTATTTTATTGTTATCTATTGTAGGTACCACTGTGAAGTATGTTTTGGAGCAGGACAAAACTGCCTTCATTCGGTTGATTGGTGTTAGCATTCTACAAAGTGCAGCATCTTCTTTCATTGCACCTTCACTGAGGTGATTTCCTTTTTAACTGACTAGAATTAAAGCTCAAACAAGGAGCTTCGACAATTGAGCTAATTGGGCGTTGTCTTGTATATCATTTTAAGTGGCAATATGATTTATGTCTTCTGCCATTTTTCGATTTTTCTGTTAATTTTTTTTAATGTTCCATCAATCTCACTAGGCAATTTCTTGGTCTGCAAACACAGATGAAAACTTATTCTATTGTGGTTTTAGGATGAGACAGGTTATGATTGTTTGAGAAGTCAAGCTGTGAGAAAGCTTGAATATCTTTGTGCTTCTTTGTTATAGAGATTTCCCGAAATCTTTTATTTTGAATTTCCCTAGAAAACTGCTCTTGTTTTCCAAACTGGCTCTTAGCATGCTTTGACCTATCAAATGGTTTTCTTAAACTACTCAGTTTTCTTGAAAGTACTAGGTAGGAAACTCTGCTTGAATTTGCAAAAGATAATGCTTGGAACTTTCTGTAGCAAGAACTTTCCTTAGCTACTACTTGCTTGTCTTTTTTATGTATGAATTGAGGTGATTATCTTTTCTTTGGATGCATATTTATTTTTGTGATCTAATTTGGCAAATATTTGTTGGTTACAGGCACTTGACATCAACACTAGCACTTGGATGGAGAATCCGCTTGACTCGCCATCTACTGAAGAACTATTTGAGGAACAATGCATTTTATAAGGTAATCAACTCAATTACTCACATCAATTCTTTTGTTCTTTATGTTCAGGAATTATTTTGTGCCTGTACATGGTAGATTCAAAGATGACATTGTCTCTCTTCCCACAATTGACTATCCAACTTTTCAAAAAATTCCCCTCTTGTATTCAACAATGTATTCTTATTACTATATTTTCCTTTTTAAGAATTATTTTGAGTCTTTAATGCTTATCCCTCTTCCCCCTTCTCTATCTGTTACCTTTAACTGTTGCTTTGACATGTCACAGGTTTTCCACATGTCCTGCAAAAATATTGATGCAGATCAGAGAATAACTCAGGATCTCGAAAAGTTAACCAGTGAACTGTCTGGATTGGTGACTGGCATGGTAAAGCCATGTGTGGACATCCTATGGTGAGTATTTGTATAACAAGTTAAGACGGTTTGAACAATTGTTCCACTAAATACTTGTAACTGATATTTAGTGACCCGGCCCCCATCCCTTCCCCAACGACCTCTTCTTCCCCTCCTGCCCTTACCCAGAATTTAGAAAAGAAAAAGAAATGGAAAGACAATTGACTGTTCTTTCATATTCTTAATCCTTATTACAATGCCCCATGTTTAGGTTCACCTGGAGAATGAAGCTTCTAACAGGTCGAAGGGGAGTGGCCATATTATATGCATATATGTTTCTCGGTCTGGGTTTTCTGAGGACTGTAACTCCTGATTTTGGTGATCTGGCCAGCCAAGAGCAGCAGATCGAAGGGACCTTTAGGTAATCAGATTAGAAGTCCAGCTTTTATGCCCAATGTTTAATAGGGAAAATGTGCACACTTACACTTAAGCGATGAGGAGAAATGTATTTGGTGCTGCATTTCTGTAACAGTTTCTGAAACATGCCATGCATAATTAGGTTCATGCACGAAAGATTACGTGCACATGCTGAATCTGTGGCTTTCTTTGGTGGCGGTGCAAGAGAAAAAGCTGTAAGTTACTTGTAATTGCAATACTATTCTCTCTTCTGATTGTTGCTCTTTCTATCTTTAATCATTACTCAATTCTTTTGGGATCGGACCTCTAGTAGATTGTATGTATGGTGTGGAGTGCCTTACGGAATTTTCTGAAAACACATGAGCAAACCTAAAAGTTATAATTATTTTTTAATTATGGAATGGGTGACCGTGTCACTATCTTGATCCTCTAGTGCATTAGTTGCATTACGTGTTTTTTTGTCTTTCTTGGTATATACATTACATGTATGGGCTAGTGACGTCAAACAGCTAGCAGACAGCAATTTCTGGTGGTGCAGGCAGTACCTATACATGCCTAGTATAACCTTCCCAAAGAGTTCCACTTTTTCTCTTCTGAAACACTCCACCAACCCGATCCTGGTACTGTTGTTCATTGGTGGAGAAATATCTTAGCATATTATACTTGCGCTACATGAAGAGAAAAGTAAAAATTGTAACTTTTAACTGGAAAGGAAATTTTAATATTGAGTATGATTCATTGTAACATTTTCTTCATGACATTGAACATGTGCTGGTTTTTACTTTTTTACTTGCTCCATCTCAATAATGCTGTAAAATGTATGATTCAATGTGGCATTTTTTCTGATACTCCAAATGTGCAGGCATTACTCTTTTATTTTTCAATTTCAATTGTGCCTTCTATGTTGAGCAGATGATTGAGTCAAGGTTTAGGGAACTTGTCGACCATTCTCTGCTTCTTTTGAAGAACAAGTGGTTGTACGGTATATTGGATGATTTTGTCACAAAGCAACTTCCTCATAATGTTACATGGGGTTTGAGTTTGTTGTATGCGCTTGAGCACAAAGGTGATCGAGCTGTGATCTCGACTCAAGGTAGATAATCTATGATTACCTTGATATGTTCTCTGTCTCTTTCTTTCTCACTCCCAAAGGACTTAAAGAGTCAAACTTATTCAGGTGAGCTGGCACATGCTTTGCGGTTCTTGGCTTCTGTTGTTTCACAAAGTTTTTTGGCATTCGGAGACATCCTTGAATTGCATAAGAAGTTTCTTGAGCTATCTGGTGGTATAAATAGAATTTTTGAGCTTGAAGAATTCCTGGATGCTGCGCAGTCTGGTAAATTTTTCTATTTTTCAAATTCTTCACTGTTAGTAAGATTGCATTTTCAAATAATTGATTTCACTTTCCTAGTCAATGGATATATGTTACATTTCATTCCATGATCAAGTTGAAAGGAACAAAAATTTCTATGTCCTTGATACCTTGATAATTCTGAAAGAGACAATGCACGCTTTACTTGGCTACTTAAAACTTCTGTTGCCTGATTTTAATTTAATCTTACTTGAACTGTCCCTGGGTGTCAAGTTATGTTGGCTTTGACATTATGGACATACAAGCAGTATAGACCATTGCTATTGGAGAAAATGGTGGACCATATTATCAGATTTGAATTAAAGCTTTTCTAATAATATTGTCATTTTCTATGGTCTCTGTTGCAGTGTTATGCTTGTCTGTGAACACTGTGGCATTGACTGTCATGCAAATTATTAGACTTGGGAGGTTATTGTTAGGCTAGAATAGTTTGTCGGTGCCTATTTATATTTGTCATACGTTTACTTCAAGTTCTCATGTATTCAGATTTTGAAAGTATTCCTGGACCATTAAAAGTTCCTGCTTTCTGGGAAATACTCAGTTTTCCTATCCATCCTACATCATGGCCTTATTTTTTGTTATTCCAGTGTGAGTGAGCGACTACTTGGTCTTTTATGTTGATTGATGGCCAAAGTAGACTTAATTGGTAGAGTATAGGGAATGTCAATGCTAGGGTAAAGGACAGAGTTGTTGAGACAAGTCAACAATGCAATTCTATGCTTTGGAGAGTCCAAGAAGTCTCAGAACTGACTGGTATTTCTGTAAGATTTCATATTAATGATAGCATCTGCATGCTTACTCACCAACTCCTTGGCCCCCAAGACCATGAAATGATAAAGAAATAACAATAAAAGAAGAGGGAGCTGAATGAGATGGAGAGACATTCTTCTTGGCTTTTGGAACTTCTCCGCGATTTCGTTCAGTGAAACTAAACTTGTCTTCCTGTAACTGTAGAATATCTGCTTAACGTCAGATTGTATATTAGTCATTGACCTAATAAAGTTGTTATGCAGGAGATTCCTCGCCAACTAAATTACTTCCATTACCTGGGAAGACTGAACTTCACTCGAAGGATGCAGTTTCCTTTGTTGAGATTGATATTATTACCCCAGCGCAGAAATTACTGGCAAAGCAGTTGTCATGTGACATTAGTGAGGGAAAAAGCCTTCTTGTAACTGGTAAAACTAAATCTTCTTCAGTTATCTAGTTCTTTTGCTCTTCCTCTTCTTGCGAATTTTATCATTCTATGAAGTGACTTGCGTGCTTGTGGATATTTAAGGTCCAAATGGGAGTGGGAAAAGTTCTATTTTCAGAGTCCTAAGAGGTCTCTGGCCAATTGTAAGCGGAAAGCTTGTCAAACCTTCACAAGACATTAGCAAAGAGTCTGGATTTGGTTGTGGCATTTTCTATGTTCCTCAACGACCATATACGTGCTTGGGAACCTTGAGGGATCAAATAATATATCCTCTCTCCTGTGATGAAGCAGCAATTAGGATAGGAAAGTTATTTGGAAAAGGTAAAAGTGCTTGCATATCGTTTCATTTGCAAATACACATACGCATACATGCATGTGTTTCTTTTTGTTCTACACATGCAAGATTGATTGAGATGGGAAGGTTCACTTTAAAATTGTCAGCCTTGCAGCCACGCCCATTTATATATTTCAAAAGGAAGTGCACAAGGCTAGACTAATAAATAAATAACTGGCAAAATCTGCCCATAACCAGAGAGATTCAGGTTGAGTTTGGCTATTTAAAAAAATTGTTTCCAAACAAGGATGTTATATATTGTAAAAATTTACTGGGAAGGGTTACATCAGATAATTTATATGATTGCAGTTACTTTATTGAAGAATGTAGTACATTCTCTTCCACCACAATATTTATTGGATAATGAACAAGTCATCCAAGCTACTGTGTAATCAGTTATTGAGATCAGTTATGGGGAACTAGAGATTAGGGTGACTTCAGTCATGCATGTTTATTTGTATCTTGGCAATCAAACATTGTTGTTACCTTATTAAAAATAATTCCGAATTTATGATGTGGATCATTTATATGGTTGTTTAAAGTTTTCTACATTGTTTTTCTTTATCTGACTGTTTAATTTGGAATTTTTAGTGTCAATAGAAAGGTTGATTTCATCTTTCGTTTCTTATCGTGGTGCATTTTTATACGTTGACAAAATTCCAAGACCATTCAATTGTATATGCATTAGAAGAAGTGACGTCTATAGGTTACTCAAGTCACTTAATCTTTTGCAGAATCTCAAAAGTATCATCAACTTCTCTTCTTTCCATAATCACGATGATGCACACAGGCAGTTATTAAGTTAAAATGCTTAATTTTAAGTTATATTACCATGTTCTCAGTGACTGCACAGTAAGGAAATTTTAAATTTTTGTGCACTCTGTAGCCTGTACAGTCATATGCAGCTATTGAGGATATTTAACAGCTCTGAAAATCTTCAATTTCTTATGGACATTCTTTTTTGGGATGATTTTATTTTTAGATGTGATGTTTCCATTACTTCTTGTTTGTGTTTATTTAGCCGATGCTTCTCTGATTGCAATCCTGTGGAATTTCAGGGGAAAAATATTCCGACTCCACAAACATTCTGGACTCATATTTGAAGAATATTCTAGAGAATGTTCGACTTAGTTATCTTTTAGAAAGGGAGGAAGGTGGCTGGGATGCTAAGCTAAATTGGGAAGACATTCTCTCTCTTGGTGAACAACAGAGACTAGGCATGGTAAGGGCATCTAATAATCACTACCTGGAAGTATAATTGTTGACGTATGTAACATTTTGGAGTAATATTGGATTTCTCAAGACGTGATATTTTGACAATTTTTGCTAGGCGCGCCTTTTCTTTCACAAGCCTAAATTTGGCATCCTCGATGAGTGCACGAAGTATGTCATTTCTTTCCATATTGTTGACTTCAAATGAAGCCTGTCTACTTTCCTTATGGTTTCTTATTCATTATCTTCCTGATTTGCAGTGCCACAAGTGTTGATGTTGAGGAACAACTTTATAGGCTCGCTAGAGATATGGGCATAACATTTGTAACCTCTTCACAGGTAAATAACTTTTGTGTTATCAATGCAAAACATTAAGCCTTCTAGTTTCTGACATCAATTGGTTTGTTCTTTTCATTTGCTTTTTTAGTTGTTTTAAAGAGATCGTCCACATGTACTTTGCCTGATTTGATGATTGATAAAATAGATATTACAATGCTTATTATATCGCATGCATTTGACTCATTGTGGAGTACTGCATCGTCAACTGCTTGTGTTCCTGAGAACAGTTTTTAATTGTAAATTTTCTCTGTCCTACACTTTTGTCCCAGCGTCCTGCTCTAATACCTTTCCACTCTGAGGAGTTGCACCTTATTGATGGTGAGGGTAACTGGGAGCTTCGAAGCATAAAGCAACGAGCTTAAAGCAGCACACAACTGCCATCTGTGATGTGTTGCGGCACAGGGCTGGAAGCAGGTGAAAGTGATTTTTTCAAAGTATGGGACACAGGTTTTATTATATGTCTCATTAAGTGTTAATTTGCTCAACACATGATTTGGTCTAATAGCTGACGAACATCATGTTCTGACTTACTCTGCCATTGATCGAGATTTTGTCTCGATCATAAGTAGAAGTAAATATTACGCTGGCATCACCAAGGAGAAGAAATGTCAGGTAGCATCACCATTACTTATTGCTAAATCAAAATAGTTATAGAAGTAAGGATTTATGTACTATAGTGAATTCACCGTGTACAGGCTCTTTTCTTCTTCTTTTTTTTTCCTCATTTTCCTTTATTTTATTTCTCTGCCTGCGAGGGAAAATATTTTTAAATTTTTTTTTTCAAAATGAATTGGGGAGGTATGGAAAAGGTAGTCAGGATGAGCTGTGAATGAGACTCCCATATTCTTTGGGTTAGAATTCGTCAGTTGCTATATAAGTTGTAAACTGCAAATGCTTAATTATTGAATTGGCCCCATGAATAAAATTGCAGTAAGAGATTAACATCTATTTCGTGTCCTTTTCTTCTCATAACTTTCTTGGTGATTCACATAAGAACATGCAATTGGTTTGTGCTCATATATACATTTATCATTACAAGAATTATTTATTGTTATTGCCTTAGTTGATTCACATGAAATAAGGGATTTTTTCTCCAGAAAACGAAGCAAGACCGTGACGAATATGGTAAGTGAATCTTTAGGTCTCAACAGAAAAGAAAATTGATCACTGGTACTCATACAATGGAGTTTGTCCGGTGAACATTTTTGTTGTGATTCTAGCGTATTAAAGTCTCCAAACCTTCTGATTGAATTGATGAATGGTTTGTGATATACAATATGAAACTTCCTCTTGCTTTTGTTCTTTGAACATGTGACCTTGTATTGGTACGATTAGAGATAGCAATGGTTCAGTTGGGTCCAATCAAACCCTTGTTTTTGCAGTCGAAGTTCGTCTTGGTCAATTACATTAAAACCATATCATTGTCTAATTGGTTCAAATCAATCCGATCTCCTAAGCTTGAGTTTGGCCAGTTTTAGTTTGTTGACCTTGTACCGGGTTTATTTAGATAATTTATGTGCGATAAGTATCAACCCACACTATTAGTATCGAGTGAAAAAGCACCCCTCTTTCTCCTTTCAAGCGTGTTTAGCTTATACGCGAAGCACTTGCTCATGTCCACCGAGTTCGAGAGTTGCAATAGGGAACTTTCATTCGAAGTCCGAAAAAGTGATATCCTTTCAGGATCGCCAAAAGGTACAATAAGATTTTAGTAGGATTTCACTAACTCTTAAATTCGACATCGTGGGCGGCCATATTTAATATTTTAACATTCTATCCATTTGTGTTATTATTCTCTTTTTCATTTCCTTTTATCTTGTTTGTGGTTGTGATGCCATTTCGGCTATGCTTAATTGAGGGTTTATTAATAGAACTTAAGAGAATATAATATTATTCCATCGTTTAAGAGTATGATTTATAATGAAACGGAATAGAATGAAATAGAAAAGGAGGATTTCACATTACACATTATGCTATTTTAAATAGTAAAAATAAGAAACATTCAATTTGGGAGGTTTATGATTGAATAAAAAATGATAAGCAATTTTTTACTATATTATATCATAAACTGTTCTTTCAAATAATGTTTTACTATATTATGTTATGAGTCTTTTAATAAAAAGATAACAATTTTTTAATATTAAATTCAGTCATATTCTATTCTATTATAAATCTTTCTATTCTAAAAATCAAAACTACATATTTTTTCTTTTAAAAAAGGTTTTCAACTTAAGATAGATAAACGTTTTACTATAAATTTAAAAGAATCTATGAAATATTTATTTTTTATTCATTTTAAATATTTATATTTTACGCTTTTTTCATAAAAAATTTCACAAAAGGTGTATAAAATTATAAGAAAGTTTGATGTTTTTATTTAAAAATATTTACCTAAATATAGAAAATATTGCTAGATTTAAGTTTCAATTTTTTATATTTTATAACGAGAATATATCTAATATTTTTTATATTTACTAAAAATAATATATATATATATATATATATATATATATATATAGTCACCCAGGCATCCAACACTTCAAAATTAATAAAAGGCTAGTGGAAAACTCTCAATGCGAAGCTGGCTCCACTCCTTTCCTTTGCACACAGTCATTACCCAAACCCAAGTTCTTGATAACTACGATTGAAAAGCTTCTTACCCACTGAAGTATTCAAAATAATATAGTAATCGCATGCATGAATCCCAGAAAATCACTTTACACCAATGAAGTCACACTTCGAAGGGCCATATATTAGAATTGCGCCTCTTCATCATTCTCAAAAGGCTTAAATCTTTAATATGATTGTGATCTAATCCATTGTCTTTTATGGGATTCACTTACTGATTTCTTATCTATATATTCAATCACTACTTTTTCCAACTTAGATTTTGGAGGATAGTTTGTTCCACCTTCACTGGTTTTTTCTGTATATATATATAGAAGTTTCCATTAAAGCTAATCAATGCCACCTTCCTACCAGCACCATAGAAACCGGGGAAGTTCTTCACTAATTCTTGAAACCCTTTTTCTCTTCCACCCCATGGACGTAGCTTCTCATCAACCTCAGAGGTGTTTCTCTTCACTTGCCCTAGAAATAACCATCTTGCAAGCCAAGAATGTGGAGCTCAAGTCTCATGGTAATCTTTTTGTGAGATACTATCTGTCTGCAGGAAAAAACAAAAGGGTTCAACTCAACACCAGAGAAATCTCCTCAAGGTCAAATCTTTCCTGGAACCAGTCCTTTTCATTGGAGTGTTCCGGCACTGAGCAGTCAATCAGCAACTTGAAGCAGGCAAGTGTAGTTTTCGAGCTCAGGTGGAGAAGCACGAAGTCCATGCTTGGTAAGATGGGAGGGTCTCATCTTCTGGGAAGAAGTGAAGCTTCTTTGAAGACAGTAATGGAGTCAGCAGACATGGAAATCGAACAGTGGGTACAGATGAGTCCAATATCGAAGAAAAGCTGTGTTCTTGATCATGGTCTTAAACCTCCTTCAGTGCTGGTATCTATGAGATTTAGAGCTCCAGAGAAAGCTGAGGTACAGAAGCAGAAGAAGAAATGTGATAGGTTAAAGGACTGGTATGAGTGTGAGTGCGAGTGTTGCAGAGATCATAGTGGATGCAGGTATGAAGATTACGAGATCTTTGCACTTGCTGCTACTCTGGAAGCACTGTAGTCACAAAGTACCCACTAAGATTTTTTTTTCCTACTTTTTCTTGGATTAAAATTAAGGTCCATGTTACAAAATAGTATGGTCGATGAGGGCATTTATGTTTTTGAATGATATTAATTTTGTTAGCTAATCAAATACGGGTGATAATTGAGTTCAAGCTTAATCCGGCCCACTCTAATCTTTATAAGCAAATGATGTCGTTTTATTAAAACAATCTCTTAGGGTCGATCGGACCTTAGCCAGGGCTCTAGCTCCAATAACTAAATTGGGCTCAGGCTTAAACAGATCAAGCCTTAACTCGATCCATTATCATCCTATAATTAGCCTTGTGTATGATTTTCTATTACTAAACTAAATTTTTTGGTCCATACATTAAAACTTTTTGGTTTACCGGATAATAACTTAATTCAATCTTACTTAAAATTATTAGATTAAATTTGGTAAGATTGAGTTTAGATTTAAGTCTGATTGAACTTAGATTTTAAATTAAATTTAATAATTTTTTATAATTTAATAAATCAAAACAAATGAACTAAATCAAAAGTGAGCAAACTTAAATTTGGATATTCGAATTCCATCAAATTCGAGATTGAATTTTTTTTTCCAACTCATTACCAACTTACTTAAGCTAGCGTTATATTGAAAACAAACCAACAATTAAACAACCATTTCTGACACATCACATTAACATAACAATCTACAATAAAATTGAAGGTTTATATAACTAATAGTTCAATTTCTAATATTATCTGTAATATAATTAAGAGTCTAATTTTTATAAGAAATTTTTTGAAACTAATCTTTTAATTTGTCAAAGATCTTATTTATCACATAAAATTGCAAACTATTTACCAATGTTTTAAAAATTGAACCGAAAATTAAATCGATAAGACGAAAGATTTAAAATTTAACCGATTTAACTAGTCCTTTAGAGGATGGTCGAGTTGATGGAGTAGAGAGTATAGAGGCAAAAGATCCTGTGTTTGAATTTCCTTATGCTCTCTCGATCGAGCCTGTTGTACATGCTTGGCTAGTGCAGAATACTTAGTTAGCATGATTTACAGGTTATTACTTCAATCCAGATATTTATCTAATGCGTATCTAAAAGATAGCCACTATAATTTCCTCTATTTCTTAAAAAAAAAAGATTTAACGTTATAAAATCAGTTAAATATTGAATAAAATTAGAATATAATTAAAGAATAAAAGTATAATTAAAAATATTAAATAAAAATTAATTAGTTTATTTTAACTTAAAAAATTTGATTCACACCGTTTACTCCGCCCACCGTTCTCACCAGGTACTAACGGAGTGTCTCTGAATCAGCAAAAGAGAGAATTTTTAGTTAGCTATGCTGTTTACGTGGTAAAGAAATTGTTTGCCGATGCCACTATTATCAGCCGTCCGATAGAATCAGCAAGGCATTGTTTGGAGGGCAGGTCACTGATGAGGAAGCCCAGAGTCTCACGAAGAACAAGTAACCATCTTTATTTTTTTCTGATGCATGTGTTAGTGTTGTAAAGATTTAGTCTTTTTTAAGAAAGTATATTAACAAAATATGTGCTTTTGACAATGTAATCTGTGAGCTGGTGAAATGAGATCTACTGCTGCAAATCTCTTTTAGATCTGTATTAAAAGTTTTAAATGGGAAACTAGCTTTCATTCTTGCTCAAGAACTTACAGGCAATGGTACTTTCAAGAACTTACAGGCAGTGGTACTTTCAAGGGAGATGTTCCTCCTGGATCTGCTGAAAAACCACCAAGTGTCGCATAACTGGAAGAATAAGTGGCAGTGACATTTTTGCAAATGGGAAAGCAGAATCAAAGACCAGAGACTATTACGGAAGTAATCGCCAGCCCCCGGGGGGTGAGAGCAGCTTCACATTGGTATGACAGAAACCAAGTCTAACTCCGCTATGTTGTTTATGATTACTTTCGTGCCTCTTATCTTTGCGCGTTTTGAACGGTACGATGCCCGTTTGAGCACTGGAGTGGTGTTTCACCGTTGCCTCAGTGCATACACTCTTTAGGAGGGGCTACTAACTATATTGATCTTAATATAAGAGAACTACGTGTAACACGTTTTTATGATTACCAAGTTTGCTTCACTGTCTGATACCCTGACTACTGAACGAATCTATATCCATTATGTTATGAAGAAGTGTAGAGAAAATTCTTTGTAGCGTTCAGAAGTTGCAGAAGAAGTGCAGGATCTTGTTCATTGCCAAAACCTTGGGTTAAGCAGATATTCCATAGAGGGTTGGGGTTTACGATCCTGTTAGCAACGAAGAGACCAAATATGATCCTCATGATGTTATTGATAATTTGATATGCAAAGAACGAAAGAACCTTGTAACGCCTAACTGTTATGCCATTGACAGGGGATACATGTTCAGTTTTAGTGCGAAACTGTGGATGAAAGCTAACACTAGTAATTTCATGATGCTACTTCAGTAATATCTCATCTAATCGACGTCTTTTGACCAAACCGGCAAGATCGGTCCTCCCAAGCCTGAGTTCAATCAACTCGGGCTTCGACTGTTGACTTTTCAGACCGGAATGTAAACCCTGGCTACATTCAACTCAAGTGGCACCATCTAAATCAGCACACAACCAACTTTAAGACTCTTATAATACCGACAAGCTTTAGAATGAATTTGTGGAAGTGACATACGCAAACAGCAGAGCACCCATATCGTGTGATTATGTATACCTCACAATACCAACTTGGTCTGTTTCAAAGTTTTATTAAGCAGATTGTGAACCAGAAACATCCAAGACAAACAAAAGACAAGCAGGACATCTCAGCAGGTAACAGCTCACTCTAGGAAGACAAGAAACCTCATAGGACTCGCATTAAACAAGAAGGCTCTTCAGTCCTTCCACATTGGAAAGTAATGGCTTAAACATCTCCATGACCGATCAAGTGCAGAAGCATTTTCTGATAGTCACCAGAAGTATCTCCAGCAATGGCACGATCCAGAGGAACACTGTTCCGGCGATGGTATTCCTCTTTGATACGTTCCATGTCAACCTCAGCCCTGGTGGTCACAACTCTGGTAACAGCCCACTCATCTGTCCCCAGTTTGTTTATGGCTAACCTCAGAACCTTCTCAAAGTACTTTTCTGGGGTGGTCAAGCACTTAATTGTTGATCTAAAAAATTTGAGGAACTCATCATTAGGATCAGCCTTTAAGTCCTGCAACAAGTTCCATTTAATCAGTACAAATTAACATTACAATTCATAGATTATGGGGCAATGAACTAAAGAGAAAATTAATCAAATAGTTCCACAAGAAATGTGGCAAGTTATTAAAAGCTATATATTTTTCTAAAGAACCGGTGATAAGAAGTAGCAAACTTAAGTTCATGATCCCTGTGAAAAAGTTCTGCAGATTAAAGAATTCATATTGAAGACGAAGAATTCAGTACCTGGAAATTTTTCTAGCACAATAGCTTAACCAAACAATATGATATTATAATACCTTGTTAATAGCATTTCCAAAGGCATTGTTGTAATGGTTCAGTGTTGCATTAATCTGTGCCTTACTCCTTGTAGAAAGAATTCTGATTATCTCTTCATCACTATAAGCTTTTTCTGATATCTTCTCATGAAGTATATTAGCCTCTGATTTCGCTAATGTCTGATTAACTTCATCTCCATCATACCGAAATGCACTCACAAGTGGAACCAACAGCTGCATAGGAACATCATCAGAAAGAGAAATTGTAAAGATCAAAGTTATAAAAATCATAAGATGATCTATGGAGATGAATTTATATCTTATAAAAATTTTATAGCTTCTATCCATTTGTTCACATGCATTCTGACAGAGAGTGTTAAAACGCACTGACAGAATGCATAAGCATTCAATTTAGGCTTTGTCAACTCGGATGTGTAGAGAAAGATGCCTAGTATTAAGACATTTACTGCATCAGAAGTTATTTGCTTATGTTTGGAGGCATTGAACCCAAAAACTTCAATACAGGCTAAGTGTTTTAGATCAACCCTATGACACGAGTAACATGGATTAGGGAAGTTGTACCTTGCGGTAGTCTCCAGTTGTGTGATGTGCAACATCTTCCTCCATAGATTTCTTATAACGGGCATGATAGGCCTGTCTAGCTTTCAATAGATGAAGTGATGATCTGGTACAAGCTATTTCCATGATGACCCAGTTACTGGAAGTGAATCTTTTAGTAGATTCATTAGCCAAATATGCATCACGCTCAGCAGGATCTAACGTCCACAGCAATACAGATCCCTGCTTGAGGTAAACAATTAGTAAAAACAATGTCTAAGCGGAAAGCTTTAGTTACCCCTAAAAGAAGTGGAGACTTTACTCAAAAGCTTGAGATCCTTAAAAAACAATCACTGAAAAGCAATAGGTTTTACACGATCTTTCATACAGAATCATCTTTAGCCGACCTCAAAATCACTAGAGAGTTCCTTGTCGAGGGATTTAAGTAGATCATCCCCATAGGCTTCAGCATAAGTCTGTCGAATTTTGTTTCGTTGTGCAGAATTCCTGTGAGCCAATATGTCGATTATCAATGACTCATTTGTGCCCCATCCTGGTAAAATGTGATTCAAAGTACTCAGTATTGATCAATATCAGTCCATTAGTAATGAATCAGTTACCATTGTTCACGAATCTGAACAAAAATCAACTACAGGGCCACCAAACACCAATCTGGGACATGACCAAAACAATTTTCCTAGATGATTTTGACTATGACACTTATCAGTCGTCTTGGTAACCAAATCCACCAATTGGTGAGACAGATTTTTAGCTATAACAGATCTTACCCAAAACAAAAATGGCAAAAAAATTCAGAAACAACATATTAATGATCATCAGGAAGATCAATGTAGCAACATAGGGACCTTCAACAACTTGAAAAGTCACTCCCTCCGATCCAGAGTACATTGCAGATCTATCTTTGGAGATGTAATTTTGAAAGAACAGCAACAAGAACCAATAGCAACCAAAGCCCTTGTGCTAAAAGTAGCTTTTCCATTGACCCAAAAAAAAAAAGCAGTCTTTCCAGATAGTAGGATAAGATATGATCATCCTTATTCCAAATCACCATTTCAACGAAGAATAATACCATCATCCATTAATCATCGAGAGAAAAAAGTGCAGAAATCATCCCTTAACAAGAGAAAGAGTAAAATAGAGATAAAAAATGAGAGAGAGGTTAATCGTCTAAGAACAGATGACCTCGCAACATATAAACTAAGACCAATATGATCAAAACACCAAACAAGATCAATCAATATCCAGAACACCACTATAAGCCATCACAAAAAGGTTTAGTAAGGCTTGACCTTCAAAGGCTTTGCGGAGTTGTTCAGCGTCCTCAGATGGAGCAGGAACATGAGCAGGAAGTTTAAGAGTAGCCATTCTTTTACAATACTCTCTAACCCTTTACCAGTCTTCTAAACTCCAAAACGATGCAAAGGATCAACAAGCGGTAGTAAGTGAGCTCGTGAATAGTGAAGAGAAGGCCCTTATTTATTATGATAATGATGTGAAAGAAAGGAAAGAAAAGCGACAATCATCGTAAACCGCGTCCATTGATTATCTCAACGATTAATATGACACTGCCACGTGAAGGCTCTTACCATATCAGTCCACGTCTCTCTGCTCGCAAGATTCACATCGCATTCGCACTAAAAAGGGTAAGTTCTTGGGGTATTTTTCATGTGGGGTCTCCAGTCATACCACAAAGAACTCATCTTTTGAGTTAGATTTACCCCACCGCCGCGTCCGGTGGCTGAACCACCGTGGTTAACTGTCATAAAAACAGGGCATGACTCGTTTGTCAGTTTCGTATATGTCGCAATGTTGCTGACAAGTACGAAAAGCACCAACCAAACAACTTCCATACAAAGATACAAAAGCCAAAACATAGGAAATGAGAAGTAGGTATCAAATTATTTTGTTGCTTAAAACCAGGAATTGATGAAAAGACGTGAGCTTCAGAGGAAGGACTGTGAGGGCTCGGGTCTCTTTCGACGATCAGAGAGTAGGTGAAGTGGTTAGAGCATGGCAGAGACATTATTGCCTTCTGATTACGTTTAGGCTATGATTAGTTAGAGCTAAAGTTTTCTAACTAGTAAAATAGAATAAAATGAAATAAAATAATTTATAATAAAATAAAATATAGATGAATATAATATTAAAAATTAATGTTTGGAAAAGGTGGAAGTATTTATAATATAATATATAAAATGTTGATTGGAAAAATAGTTTATAATATAATATAGTGAAAAGTTATTTATCATTTTATATTTAATAAACCTTCAAATAAGAGGTTTATTATTTTTACTGTTTAGGATGAAATGAGATGTAATGCGAAATCTTCCTTATTCATCTCATTCCATTCTATTATATTCTATTTTATTATAAACACTCCTCTTAAATGCTGAAATAATATTATATTTCATTTCGTTACATTAATAAACCTCTACCAAGTATAGTATTAAGTATATAATAATACAAGGTTGATAACAGTTTGAATTTGAATTCCTCTTATGTTTGTTACAATTTAAGAACCAAAAAAATTGAATTCTACAGGTTCCCTGGAACTTCAGATTCCAGGGCTTGATCTGTTGGAATAAAGGATTAAAAGTAGTTAAATGCAATAATGGTTCATTACAAAAAAAATTTCAAACTATATTTAATTTTACAATTATAACCCAAACTTCATAAAAAAATAGTAAAATGTTTAAATTTTCAAAATTTTCAATTATAACTCAACGTTAATCTTTAAGTTAAGTTTACTAACGTAACTTCTCACATATTCAAAAACTTTAACTATTAAAATACGTCAACTAAAATTAACACAACAAGTGCAAATTAATAAAATGACGTTATGTAACATACCATTTCTATACAAAGGGCTGAATGATAGAAACAGGTACACGAGTGATTAATCGGAGAAATTAGGGAAACACATCTCATGCTCATGCATTAGTGAACAGTAATCTTTGCACATGAAAAATATCTGTACATATATTCATGACATTTTTCTGGTATAATTGTGAATAAATGGGAATTTTGAAAAATAGGCTTTGAGTGTGTAAAAAGTGTGTTGGAGAGGGTCATTAGGGTTTTGAGATTTTTAGAGAAGTATAGAAATTTTCTAGGAATTTTTCGGAGTCATTTCGGGACCCGGAAAACTATCAAGCGGCAGAATAAGAGTTTCCCGGTAGAGAAAATAACTGTCCAATGGCACTGGAAATTTAGACTTGTGAAATTAAGAATTTTCGAATTGAGCCATTGAAATTTTGGAGAGAAATTGAGAATTGAATTGGAAGAAAAATTAGTAAACCAATAAGAGTGTGACATGTGGCAAGTGACACATGTCACTTGCCTACATGCCCACTTGTTTATTCATTAAAATCATTCCTTCT
>JANZXR010000170.1:32821679-32873417 GCA_027575705.1 Erythroxylum echinodendron | reverse complement strand
ATTAATTATAGTGTAATTAATTATTTAATTGATTTCACTATAAATTTGATTATTAAAATTAAAGCTTTACTTATGAAATTATTTGGCTCATAATTATTCCTTTTATCTATCCTCTATATATAAAAAATTAAAAAGATACCAATAATTTTTATTCCTCTCTTCCATTCCTCTTGATTACGAGAGAAATGGAGAATTGCCCAAAACTAAGAAATGAAACTCTTAGGTCTTCAATGATAAGTTCATACCAAACATCAATTTTTATTCTATATCCATACCCATTTTTTCATACCCTCAAATAAGCACCCCCTTAGTCTTAAGGGCAATGTTTATAAATAAAATGACTTATTTGAATATTAATATATTATTAGAGACAAAAATTTTAAGGACTAAAATGTACTTAATTACATACTTATATACTTGTGTGATTTTTATTTCCATCAGATAAAATGTATTACTTTTTATTTCCATCTTTTTTCATTATTATCTCATTTGTCTGTGAGTTTATCGGAAATAGCCTCTCTATTATGTAGGGGTAAAGTTGCGTATTATCAAACCTCGCGTTATTGCAATATTCCAGACTAGGTGATGATAATAATGATGATGATACTTGTGTGATCACTCGACATTTTATTAAAATTGTTGACTAAGAACAATAATTAAAAATGACATATAAAAATTAACCTATAATTTAATATTTTTCATTTTATTGAAATTGTTGACTAAGAACAATAATTAAAAATAATATATAAGAATTAACCTATAATTTAATATTTTAAAATTGATACATTGTTTTTGTTTCAATGAAAGTCACGCAGATATGCAGATTTGGAAAGGCTAGGTGATATGCAATTTTATCCTTAACTATTAAAGAAGTTGTTTTAAACCGATATACATAAAAAATAATTAAAAAAGCATATAAAAGATAATAATAATGATAATAAAATATAAATAAATAAATACTTATTAGTACTCTTGTATATAAATTATAGTGTAAAATTGAAGTAGCAAAAAAAAAAAAACTTGTAAGACCGTTTAATTTTACTTCTATTTTTCTGTTGTATTTTTTAGTTTTCGTTTTTTATTTTTTGTTTATATTTTTTCAAATAAAAACAAAAACATGTTTAGTTGTTAATATTAATGTAGTTATATTTTTATCATTAATAATAATTGCATATTAGATAAAATTTAAATACAAATTATTTTAATTAAATAAATTTATTTAATCTCTTATATAATATTTATTTTAATATTATGTTATTTTAATAAAAATAAATAATTAATATTTTTTGAAATATATTTAAATTATTAAATCAATTTTTATTTGAATATTTATATATTTTAAATTTAACTACATATAATTTAATTATAAAAATTAAATTAAATTAAATTATTTATAATTTTTATTAATAATTAATTTTAATTTATTAAATATATAATGTTGACTTAAATTATTCATAATTTTATTAAAATTTAAATACTTAAATAATATATTAAATGATAATAAATTAATTACAAAAAAAAACAGAAACAGAAAAGAAAAACTAATTTTTATAATTTTCATAATTTTTAAAAACTAAAATAAACTAAAACTAAAAACAGAAATTAGAAACTCAAATAAATAATTTTTTTACTAAATTTTAAAATAAAAACTAAAAACTAAAAATAAAAATAAAAACAAACAGCGAGCTTACTTATAGTGTGACCTATTTTTAAAAAGATTTTATTTATAAGTTTAATTAAATTTAATCTAATTTAATTAAATCCATTCTTCTATTTTATAATTTTATTATAACTAATTAATTAAAAATTTAATTTAGATCTTGGGAATCTAAATAGCACCCACGCTCATTTTAAAGCCAAACGAACTGTGTTAAATGGAGCGTAGTATAAAAGACGACGTCGTAAGACCACTTTTTTGTACGGGAAACTGCCTTGAAACGCACTCAAGAGTCATTTTCACGGCGTAGACACAGAAATAAAGGAAAAAAGCAACAAAAAAATAATACAGATCGTCTCGGTCGCCATATAATGTCGGCGACCAAGTCCAAAAGCTCCGGCGTGGTGCCGTCGACGATGAGTCCGAGAGTTTGGGTCTACTCCTTTCTGCTTAGTCTTCAATACGGAGCTCAACCTCTCATGTCCAAGCGCTTCACCAGGTACTTTGCCCCTTCGCTGCAACTTGTCTCCTATACGCTTTGTCCAGTTCTCTAGATTTCCTCTAAGTTTGTAATTTCTCGTCCAATCCTATGCTTCTTGTTACTTTTGGAACAAAGCTTCATTTCGTTGGTTATGTTCAAGCGACGCGACTAGTCGAATAGATCGGGGAAAGGAAATGTTAAATCTTAGTTTTCATCCTTATGTGCAATGTTAAAGCCATGTGGTCCATTTTAGCTTTGAGTTCCTGATGTTTCAGCAATTAATTAACTTGTTACTTTGTGTTAAATGCAGACGAGAAGTGATTGTTACATCATCTGTATTGACATGTGAGATGGTTAAAGTAAGTGTAAAACTGCTCTGCAAATTGATTTTCTTGTCGGTTTTGGCTTTGAAAATTGTGTATGTTTGACCTGATCCATACCATTCTATACATGTGCTCCTTAGGTAGTTTGTGCTCTAATACTCATGGCAAAACAAGGGACTTTGAAGAAAGTATTTGCTCAGTGGTCTTTGATTGAATCACTGACTGCGTCGGGACTTCCTGCGATGATTTACGCCCTGCAAAACAGCCTGCTGCAGATATCATACAAGAATCTTGATTCTCTCACATTCTCAATATTAAACCAGACGAAAATATTTTTTACTGCTCTGTTTATGTATATAATACTGAGGTATGTGGCAATGGTTGAAGGCTTGTAGATGATGCTTAATTCCTAGAATCCTGTGGTTTGTAGATGAAACTATATTGATGTTGTGTCCTTTTCAATTGTGGTTTTGCAATTGGTTTTTTACATTGGTAATCCAGGATAACACTTACGAGTGAATATAAAGAAAGATGAAGATTATTTTTCTATTGGTCGCTCTCAGTCACCTTCAGATGAAGATTATTACCTGAAAATTTGTTATATGTAAACTCGACTGAAAGTACTGAACTTACATTTCATTTTCAATGTCTGTTATAGTTTATATTTCTATGACCCATCTGCTTTTATCATGAGCTAACTGAGACAATTAAGAGAAGTATGTTTGTGTAGATACAAGTAGTTGTATGATTTTAGGTGTATTTTAGAGCTTTTTTTTTTCAATTTTTGTTTATTAAACAGGCAGAAGCAATCAATTCAACAACTTGGAGCTCTTTTCTTGTTGATCATGGCAGCTGTTCTCTTAAGTGTTGGTGAAGGATCTAGCAAAGCATCTACTGGTAGTAATAACCCTGACCAAATTCTATTCTATGGAATTGTTCCTGTCCTTGTCGCCTCTGTGCTCTCTGGTTTGGCTTCAGCTTTGTGTCAGTGGGCTTCTCAGGTTTGTCAAATTTTCTTTTCCATTGTCCATAATGTTGCTGTGGTCTTGTCAATTCCTAGGCCCAACCTTTAATATTTCTTTTCACATCAGGTGAAGAAGCATTCATCATATTTGATGACTGTGGAAATGTCTATTGTTGGAAGCCTGTGCTTGTTGGCAAGTATCACTAGGTCCCCAGACGGAGATGCCATCAAACAACACGGATTTTTCTATGGTTGGACTCCACTAACAATGGTAACCAGTTTACGCTATCTAGTTAGTCATTTTTTGAAACTAAAACAGGGAAGGATGTAAAATAGCCATATGGTATGACAAGTTAATACTTCAAATATGGTGGTGAGAGTGAAAGATTGTCATTGGCTTTTCATGTTGGGAAGTGCCTCCTGGACTAGGTAGTCAGCTTACTGAATCAGCATGTTAATCTGTTTGAGTTTGAGGACTGAAGAAAATTTGTGTTTAGGATAGATCATATTGCCTCTTAATAACCAACTTTTAATCGATACATAACTTTTGGGTTGTGAAGCTCTCTTTCTCAGATAGCCTAAGTGGTAGAATATCTGATGGAGGAACTACTGTTGCTTTTGGAGTAAATTTTGGTTTCATGTCATTGTCCTGTTTGCGGCCTGTTGTGATAGAATAAGACCTTTACTCCTTGTGGAGCTGATTATGTATATTAAGTTGTGAGATGAATGCGTTTTGGGAAACACTAGGACATCAACATGGTTGCTGTCACTTATTTATGTTAGAGATACCCAATATGACGACTTATTTATCCTTGGTGTGTAATAAGTCATTGGCTGCTTCTTTTGACATGTGCGCACTTCTAGAGATATATGATTAGGTGCTATTTTGAATTATATATAGTGGTCACTGAATGGACTTTAAATGAGAAATAGCTACCTGTTATCCTAATTTATAAAAAGCCAAAAGTTGATTTGCTATTTACCGTGTTATTGTACTGTATATGAAAAATCTCTTTGTTGGTGGGTAGTTAAGATCATACTAAGTTGGTGTCATACTGTATTTGGAAGGATTCTATAGTAGATAATGCAAAATTGACCTGAGGTCCTTGTTTGAGGCTGTTGAGAGTTGTAAAAAAAAAAATCAAATCACATCTTCTCTGTAATACATAAATGCTTTCTCCCAAAGTTTTCGTTATTATTCGTGATAAGATATTGTGAGCACAATTCTATGTCAATTTTCCTTTTAAATTTTCTATTGCTGTCAGATTTTTCTCACGTGCCATAAATCTGAAAGTATGTATTCCTTTCAGATTCCTGTCACAGCCAATGCTCTTGGAGGAATTCTAGTTGGCCTTGTTACGAGCTATGCAGGCGGGGTTAGAAAGGTACAGCTTTAGATGATTTCGTGATTCAGTGAAAATTTAGGATATGGCTTGAAGTTCCATCACTAGTTGGTAGTAGAGATGGCAAGAATTCTTTTTATAGGCCAATCAAGCCTGAAGCTTGAACAAAGCCCTCGAAATTTTTTATTTAAATCCGAACTCAGCCTAAAACTCAGACAAATCAAACTTTGTCGGTTGACTTCAGTCGGGATTGACCCTTTTTGCCATCTTTAGATTGACCCTCTTTGCCGTCTGTAGTTGGTAGATCAAGTTTTTGTCAACATTTGTTGCTAATTAGAGAAATCAAATTGCTTGTCAAACGGAAACTCGAGGAAGTTTTGTGTTCAGAGATACGTTATTGATTCATTTGTGTGCAGGGATTTGTCATTGTTTCTGCACTCCTGGTGACAGCCTTACTTCAGTTCATTTTTGAAGGAAAGCCTCCCTCATTCTACTGTCTGGTGGCACTGCCCCTTGTCGTTAGCAGCATTACAATATACCAGAAGTATCCATATCGGGTTAAAAAGAAGGAAGCATAATCTGAACCATGCACCAAATAGATTTTTGTGTGGTTCGTTACATATTCCAGGTGGCACTAACTTGTAGATACTATGTTTTTTAATCTGATCAGAATAAGCATCCATAAGATTGAAACAAATTGTTGTATTCATCCGATTTACTAACACCTCAAGCAATGCACACTTGTACACTTTGTGTTAGCCTCTGCTGTCATAACCAATTATTAAAAAATTCATCCAATTCGACTCGTTCAATTGTGAAAATTTTGAATCAATTAACTTTTTGATTTGATTTTTAATTTTTTGATTTGATTTACTTTAATAATTCTGACTGATTAATTAATTAATCAGTCAATTTTATAAATTAATTAATTTATATAAATTAATTCATTTTTATAAATCAAAATTAATTAATTAATTTTTTAAATAATTTTATTTTTAATTAAACGTCAAATTTATTATGGGTAAGAATAATTTTTCAGTCATATTTTAAATTTTTGTATTTTTAAGTTTTGAAGGTTATTATTTATTTTTTATAATATTATTTAATTATCATGTTTTTTATAGCCCGTAAATTATTTATTTATATTTTTAAATACAATGTTGTATAAGATAATGTCAAATAGTTATAAATAAACAAAAAAGGGTGTAATTAAATAATATTATAAAAAAACAAATAAAAATATATAGATTGACTTTGAAAGATATAAAAAGCTTAAGTTATTTTTATCTATAATTCACATTTTCAAAAAAATGATGAATCTAGAATTCTATTGAATTTAGATAATAAATTTGTTCTTAAATAAAGTTTTGTATAATTAAGGTATAATTATTTATATGCTAACTCATATTTTTATTTACGTATATTTATAATCTATACCTTAGTTTCATAAAAATATAATAAAATAATAGGATTTATTGTTATCAATATAATAAATATAACCATTTTACTAAAATAAAATTTTCATTTGAATATGATATTTATATATTAAAGTTAATTTTACATAATAAGATAATGAAAGTCTCAAAATATATATATTTTAAAATATCATTATATTAATAAATTAAACTATATTTTTAATTAAAGGTTTAAAGTTAAATTAATATCATTTTTTTAATTTAACAAAATGAACTCATTTTACTGAAAGATCGAAAAATATCAAAATGAAAAAACGACATCATTTCGATTTCGGGCAGAATTTGAGGGGAGTTTAATCCATATTTGGGCTAGCCTACGGGCCCATAGCCATGCCCAGACAAGTCTGGCCCAAGGCCATCAAAATGATCAGAGGGGACGCCCGCTTCAGCCACAGAAGAACCCTGTAGGCTGAGTGAGAGGGAACCAGAATATGGGTAGCAGACTAGGAAGACGAGTTGTGCATTTCGCGAACATTCCGATAAAGCTCTTGACGCCCACAACCTTCTCGAACATCAAGGAAATCGCCTTGAAAACCGTCCCCTCGGCTTCCAAGATCGAGATCAAGCGCGTTCTCCAATCCCTCTATGGCTTCGACGTCGACAACGTCCGTACTCTTAACATGGAGGGCAAGAAGAGGAAACGCGGAGGTCTACTTATCGCCAAACCCGACTACAAGAAGGCTTACGTCACACTCCGTACACCTCTCTCCATATCTCCCGATCTCTTCCCTCTCAAGGCTATCGCCGACGAGAAGGAGAGGATGAATAAGCAGAAGAAGTCTAGCTTTGTCGAAGAAGACGGTGGCGATGGGAAGAGGAGGCATTGGCTTGACGGAGTTAAGGAGGAGAGGTTTGAGAATCCAAGTAGGAGAACCCGACGTTTTGGTGATGCGGCGGCCGAGACGGCTAAGTTTCCTTGGAGTAGCATGAAGAATGGTAGGTAATTTAGGCGATGGGGGAAAACCTGTGTTTCAATCTAATTCGCGAGAAATGGTCAAATGTTAGTTTCATGTTGTGAGATTAGGATTTTGGGAATGGCTTGAAACTTTTTCCTTGTCTGGTTACTACACACTATGAAATAATGATTACGCTTTACAATCTCTTAATTACGAAAGATCTATAACTGTGGATACTGCTAGTTTCTTCGATTCTCCTTCTGTTCTTAATCTCTAGGATGGAATCGTGAGCCTCTGGATAGTATCTTTGTATGTTCCATGTCTGTTTTTCATTCTTTGAACTTTGAAGTCTATTAGAAATGATTTTTTCTTTTATTTTCAAAAACCTTGTATTCCTTTACTAAATAGGATTTTGCAAACTATTTCATAATATTTCCACCAGTAAGCAAGCCATAGGTGGATTGTAGATGCTAGGAAAGGATTTGCCTAGATCAGAATCAAAGGTTTTAGAAGAAACTGTTCTTCAAGCTTTAAGTGATGCTGTTGTAGAATCTAGCAGATTGGAAATTTTGAAGCCTTCCGTTTGCTGTATTTAGCACATATCTGCCTTATGCTTAGAATGACTACGATAAGGATAGTCTTCTTCTTAAGCTTCTTTTTCCGTATAATGGGTGTGATTGTTGCTCTCCTGCTTCAGTTTCATCTGCACCTCCTTTTTTTTGGGGAAGAGATGATCCCCTGATCTTTTTCCAATTGATAGTCCAGCCTGATATGCTCTTCTTCTTGTTGTTTATCTTCTCATATTCCTGTTGCAGCACAGAGTAGTCTGTCTGTAACTCTGCCATCTTCATCTTTACAGTCTCAAGTTCCGCCTTAAGGGTTATAATTTCTGTTTTTGTTGCTGATTGGTTTATCTCCTGATCTGAGCTATCTCCACTTGCTATGGGCTCTTTCCCTTGCATTGCTGTTCTCATTTTCACTTGCTCTGAAAACAACACCTGCGTACTTATCCTCTGTTTCTTATCAGAAGTGTTAATATGATTGTATTCTTACTATATATTAAGCATACAGGCATAATATGTGTCAAGTGTGTGATTGGAGTTTTCATTTGACTAGATATCCGCTAAATTCATTTGGGCAGATAGGCCTCTGTTATGGAGTTGATGTTCTCCCATGTACAACAAAGGTTCAAGAATTTTACACGCTGTTTAGTTCCCAGCAATTTCTGATCAGATGCAAGTGGAACTTTTAGTAAGCTTTTCAGTAGTCTCTAAAGTTGATATAACATTTTGATAAAAACTTTGTTCTTTGCTTTTCATCTAGAATTTAAGCATAGATCTTGACAAGAGTTAGTTATTTTATGGATTAGTGATAAGACTTCTGGTAAACTTTACCTGAATCACAGTTCTTACTGGCAACCTCTCATTTTGTGCTGCATGCATGCATGCGTCCAGTGACAACCTCTTGCAATTCATTATTTTGCACAGCCTTTTCCGTTCATGATCAGAAAGTAAAGGATGAGTCTGAAGCAATTTTAGGGATGTTAGACAGCAGTATCCTATGTAATAGAAATTTATAGATACATGAATGGATACCTTGAGGTATGTGTCAATAGCTCTATAAAGACCATCATCACAAGTTCGCGAATTTTCTGTCAGAGATTCTGCCAAAACTTGAAATTTGCTGACGGGAAGATTTGGGTCCCTTGCAATCTCAGCTAGGTAATTGTCTAATAGCTTAGCAACTATTGATTTTGCTGATATTGAGTGCATTTGTTGTTTTTCTTGTTGATGTATCAGAAAATAATCCAGAATTCTTTGTACCGCATCGACGTTATGCACTGTGCCTTCTTTAACCAGTCTGCACATATGTCAGTGACAATAAGCAATACATAAGTATGACTAATTACTTGTGTTAGCATCCATTTCTATAGTGTTTCATTAAAGATCAAGTAAGAAAGAGATAGTGGAAAACTCACTTTGTCATTTTCCTTTGATCCTCAGTTTCATAATTAGGGAGTAAAAGGTCATTAACTTGGGCACTCGCCAAAGTCATCCCTGCTCTTTTCTCTAACTCTGAAATCAAAGCTGGAGATACGCAATAAACCATAGCCATCTTTAACATCTTCAGTAGGAACTTACATGAAACAGCATCTTGTTGAGGAGGAAGTATGCTTACTAGGCTTTCAATAATAGTCTTTTGTTCCTTGGTGTGTCCAACACCCTCATCTTGCTTCTTCCCGCTCAGAATACTGAACTGTAACTCATTTTTCCCATGCCCATAACCCTCTAGTCCTTCTAAGTCCATATCCAAGCCTGGTAACCATCTGACTGCATAACGCATTATGCTTTGACCAATAACTTGTGGTTTTGCCCCCTTTGCCCTGATTGCTGTTGTAATCCTCATGAAGTGATCAATGCGAAGTGTAGTCACATCATTATACCACCACCCTTCATTAACTGTATCTCCAGTTGATGAATTCTCTGTGGAAGCCTTACGTGCAATTGAATCACAACATCTTCTGACGATTTGCAAGTTTTCAGCCCATGGAGATAGATTTTCACAAGACTTCAGAATAGTGATTGTATCTTTCCAGGAAGACAGGAGTATGAACGAAAGAAATGCTTCTGTCTTTGAGATAAGATTTCCATCTTCAAATTCTTCGTTCATCTCTAGGAATTCAGAGGCACATCTTAGCGGAGCTATGTTACTGGGGTTTAAGTCCAAAGGAAGATCATAACAGTATTTTAGAATGATTTCGAATGCTTCAGATCCACCTGGGAAATTTTCTAGTTTAAGCTCATAGCCTAAATGTGAAAGTGAAGGCTGAAGCTCCAAATGGCCTATGTAGCCACATTTGGATACCAAGAGATACTGTTACAGCAAAGATGAATTAGTTGACAAAAGTTATAGTTCTTTGCACAGAAGCTTAATCTCATACAACAATTTGTTTGAAAACCAAGCATTTTCTTGTATAAGTGAATTACCTTGTGGACTTTGAAAGTGACTTCTTGAACTTGAATGGTTAGATCTGTTGGGATTTGGGAACTGACAGACCTGCATGATCCCATCAGGGGGAGGGCAGAAGCATGATACGTGAGACAAATGACCAGTTCTTTAAAAAAGGCAGCTGCATAAGGTAACAGGATTAGTTATTTGTGAGATTTATAAGTAAATACTTACTGCATCTTACAACTAACAAACTAATACTGGTGCAATATCATTACTAATTTATCTGCTAGAGAGATGATTGAATTGAGCTTTACCATGATTGTTCTTTCTTCTCAAAATTATCGGCTATGACCATGGCTGTGTTGGGAACTATGATGCTTTGATCATAAACTCTGTCCATTCCATCAGCATCACTACCTGGGCTTTGTGATTGAGCTACAGATAGGTTTTTCATGGTGACTGAACTTGAGCTATGAAAATGTTACCTATAATACTATTCGGTTGGTTTATTGACATGATAAAGAGCTTGTGGGGTCTCTGGTCTCAGTAAATGCGAACATCGAGTTTGTGGCTAGAATGTAGGGTTGTATAAGCTGGTGGGCTGTACATATCGTTCCTGTCCTTGTATCTGCACATTGTGCTTCGTGAAATTCGATAGATATCACTCAGATGTTAGTAAACAGAATGTTGTAGCTTGTATTATCAATTTCTCAACCACATTATTGTGTCCTGGGGCCAGAATGCTAATTGTGTGGCTCCAACCTTATATGCTTTGTAGACTTCTTTTTTGAAGTGTCTCGCTTTTGCAAGCCCATATGAAATTATTGCTGAAAGGTTCTTGCATTACTATCAAATCAATTCCTTTCATGTTTTAAAAGCTGCTTCTTCACCATTGCATTACATTTATAGGCACTTGGGAGCATCTAATCTGCCTTCATGCATAAAATATTTGAAGAACCAATCGTCTCTGGTGAACTGGATCAGGTTATCTATCCTGTCGGGAAAAAACTTTAAAATGTTTGATGTTGGTTTTATAAAAACCTGAATCATGTTAAACTTTCAGCTTATGAATTACATTTATGTCTGAATATTATTTTATAAAAAGGACTTAGACCATGGGTCTGATTAGAATTGTCGTTAAATCGTGCTTACGGTCTGCATGTGGATCCTGCTTGTGACGGAGAAAGGTGAAAAAGAGACTGCATGTGCTCTTGCGACATAAAAAAAGGTTCATTTATCAACAGGAATAGCAATAAAAGTTAGTCTGTTATTGGAACTCTTCAATTTTACATTTTAGTGAGTTATTATTGTGTATCGAGTTGATGGAGTGAGGAATATAGGACTAAAAGGTCCTGTATTTGAATCTTCTTATTTATGTTCTCGATCGAGACTATTGTATAAAGCTTATTTAATGCGAAATATTTGATTGACGTGATTTATAAACTATTACGTCAATATAAAAATTTACTCCGTACGTATTTAATAGATAACAAATGCGGATCTACTGATAAAAAAAAGAGTTGAGTTATTGTTGTTATTGTTTGTCACAAAAGGTATCCAGCGCAAGAGTTGTAATATGTGCGTTCTCAGCTTTGTTTATTTTATATTGTAGAGAATGCATAAATGTTTAGCTAATTTGATCAAATCTTAATTTCTGTCAAAAATAGGTGCCTCTCACCTATAAAAATTTGAGTTTTTTAATTGAACTGATTAATACGTTAATTCACTTTTTCTTTAGAGATAATTTAATATGTAAAGCGTTATTCAATTTTATTATTATAAATTATAATTAGAAGATCAAATCGATTTGATCAATTTAATAATAAAAATTTTGAATTAACTTTTAAATTTGATTTTTTAATAACACTAATAATAATAACGTTTTGAAATGAAAAAGTTAGTTATTAGATTTAAAATTTTAAAAAATTGACATTTAATTAAAAAAAATACTAAAAATGAGACAGTTTTGAATTTTTGAATTTTTAAAATTATTAAAAATTTGTAATTTAATTTTTTTTAAAATAACTTGTTTTAAAATAAACATGATATAAACAAAAAAAAAGTTAATAATTTAAAATAACTATTTTAGTGTAAGAGACGTATTAAGCCGGGGGCAGAAGAGGACAAATAAGGAAATTTGACTAAGCCGCGCTTCTTCATGGTTGGCGGTTTCTCCTCGCCCCTCCATTTAAACACGAACAAAGTTTTCTCTCGTCTCTGAGAAATTCTTGAATCAATCCTCATAGATTTTCAGATCTACACATTGAAAACTGAAACCAAAAGCTAAAAGTTCACATTTAGGATTTGCTCATATATAATAAATATATAGTGTTAATCGAATTATCGGGAAGAAGAGAAGATGGCGACTGTGTCTCCTCTGGCCAAGTACAAGCTGGTGTTCCTCGGCGATCAATCGGTCGGTAAGACCAGCATCATCACTCGATTCATGTACGATAAATTCGACACGACTTATCAGGTATTCCGTCTGACGATCATTTGATTGATCTCTTGAAGGTGTCAGGTGGATCAAATGATGAATGAAATGGATTTGGGAGTTTTAAGAGCGCTTTGAATGGTTTGAATGAAATAGCTTGTTTGGATCTGTTTCCTGAGGTGGAATTGTACGTTTTAAGTTTGTTGATCTGTTTCAGAGGAGTAGGGGAAGTGTGGATTTATTGGGTGTTTTAGTGTGATAAGTTGTGTTGATTAAGCTTTGATAGATGCTTAATTTGTTGAGTCATCATTTTGATCGATCTTTCAGTTGCAAGATTGCTGCTTAGTGCTTTTTTCTTCTGTCGTGCGTTGTAGGCTACAATTGGAATTGATTTTTTGTCCAAAACGATGTACCTTGAAGATCGCACTGTTCGTTTGCAGCTCTGGTAGGTCGCTCTTTTCTCGTCTCAAGTTGATATGTATTAGTGAATTGCTTGATCAATTATGGTGATTGTTTGCTAACGTTGTGAGGAAACAAAATCTCTTTCGATCTTGGAAGAGAACTCTTTGAAATTTGATAGAGTTGGTTGACCACCTAAGCAAAGTCTTTCGTGAAATATTATAGCATTCTTCTCTTGTGCATTTGTCAAAAATATTTCTTGCACAAGGAATGAAGTTGGAATGTTTGGTCAGCACTTTTCATGGTTTCATAAGAAAATCAAAACATTGTGTATAAGAGTAGGGTCAAGAGTAGGGTCAGTTGTTGAGTGAATAATACATGAGAAGTTTCAATTTTTGAGTCAGATTTTTCCTCTTCAACTACATTTCCTTTGATCTCCCAAAACCTGAAGTTCTTAGTGGCAATAAAATAGTTTTCTTCCTTTTCTTTTTATGTTTGATAAAATTTTGTGCTTAGGATGAAGATGTAGTTGTACTGATTATGTTGTTTCGTTTAACGATCTAGATGTTTGTGAAGAAAATTCTTTAATTTTTTGTTCTCTAATTATTTAGAAACTAAGTTCTTTGTTAAATTTACTGAGTGCTATGGTTTATGTGCTCATCCAATTCGTCCCATCAGTGCTAATTTTTTTGGTTTCTTTACATAAATATTCTAGGTTTTCTAACAACTTTATTTGTTTGTGCAGGGATACTGCTGGGCAAGAAAGATTTAGAAGTCTCATACCCAGCTATATCCGGGATTCTTCTGTTGCTGTAATTGTCTATGATGTAGCAAGTAAGTTGTTTCTAACTTTAAAATGCTTCAATTAATGGTAGATGATAAACTGCATATTTTGCAGATGAACATTGTTGTTGTGCTAGTTACAAACACATGTTTCCTTTGCATGTTTAAGGCAAAATTTCTCTCTACCTCTCCTTTTGGGTGAACCTGCTGTTAATAGTTGAGGTTTCAATTTGCCTTAAAATCAACATCTTTCATGTTTGCTTACCTGATGCTAAATATATTACTGATTTATTATTATGCAGATAGACAGTCCTTTTTGAACACTTCCAAGTGGATTGAGGAAGTACGAACAGAACGAGGCAGTGATGTTATCATAGTTCTTGTTGGCAACAAAACTGATCTAGTTGACAAAAGGTGAGATGTAATATTCAGTTCTTTATATTGGGACTGTGATCGATATTAATTGGATTGATGATATGGCCTTTTCTTGCTCTGTATGACCCCATGGCGAAAATTGTCCTGATTTGTTCTCAGATCTCTTCAAAGGGTTTAAAAAAATTTCGTCGTCTGTGGTCTTTTCCAAGTGTTTTTAAGTCAAGGAACCGATATTTTTTTCTTAAAAAAAACTGTTTTTCCATCTGCATATAAGTTCTCTTAATATTCTTTACTGAAAAATGGCAAATAGAACTAGGAAATTTATTGGAAAATGGCAATAATAACTGTAATTAGATTGTAAAATTAAGTTTTTCAACTCCGTGACATTTATGTCGACGTTGCATCTATTAAGTGTTTGAATGAGTGAGATATGAATGGCATGCATCCTTAAAAGCCTACGAAACATGCATTGTTCCACAGCTATTGTTGACCTTCTTTTGTAAATTTTGCTGGTAATCAATACTTAGTACATCCCAATCTGTTATTTTGTTGTTTTTTAAGCTTGAAATGTGTGTATAACTTAAGTTATTTATGTTAGTTTCACTTATGCAACTCTTTTTTATGATCAAAAAGGCAAGTTTCGATAGAGGAAGGAGATAGCAAGGCTCGTGAGTTTGGAGTTATGTTCATTGAGACCAGTGCCAAAGCAGGATTTAATATCAAGGTCAGAGACATTATTTACCCATTATTAATAAGCTTTGAAGCTTGTCAGCTGTCACTGCCTTTTCTTTTTGTCCTGTTGCTTTAGATCTTCATAAGACTTTTCTTATCTTGGACGCAAATTGCAGCCTCTGTTTCGCAAGATAGCTGCTGCTTTGCCAGGAATGGAAACACTTTCTTCAACAAAACAAGAAGACATGGTTGATGTCAACCTCAAGCCCACTGTCAGTTCATCCCAGACAGAGCGACAAGGAGGGGGTTGTGCATGTTAAGAGTTCATTTTAGATCAGATAGAGAAAAGAAATCCAATACCCTGATACACCATTTACATTCCAATACATGGCAGATGCTGATTTTGACATGAACTCTACTCATCTGTTGATTCTTCCAGCGTCATCAGGTTTCAAAGTTCCTGGGGGCATAATGCTATATTTATTTCCTGCCAAGTTCACGTTTTGGATCCTACAGGCTGTTCTCTTGTTCATTACTCCCTATTCTTCTTTCTATAACCATTATTTATGCATTCTCGAGTGATTATCATTACTTGTCATGAAAGAATTAGTAAATTTACTTGATCATTTATACATAAATACTGTTTTATGCTTTTGATAAATGGTAACTAGATGCTGACCTGGTAGGAGCTTTGTACATATTATGGTCTACTAGTAAAAAATTTACAGGACTAGAAGAACTATCTTATTATCACTTGCACATACTTGTAATCGAGGCTCACTGGTGGTTAAGCATCGATGATAGTTCCCTCTCAATTTGGCTCCAATTGCCCTGTTGCAAGTGCTTTGAATTGCTAGTTACTAGCTTAAACAGAACTGGAGATAGTTACTACTTTATTTACAGAGATCAGAACAGGAACACTTGATCAGTTCAAATCAAAGGCCCAAAAGGGAACTTCAACAGCAGTCTTCAAGGAAGACAGCTTAAGAATAAAAGTAACTTGAAGCATGTAACTATAAGCTAAGAAGCCAAAATCGTTAGACATTAACGAAACCCTCAACCGTCTGCTTCACTCTTAATGTCAGATATATCAATATCAACGTCCCGAGGCTTGACCTGTGTCAAAAATTACAGAACACAGAAGTAGGTGGTTAGATCAAAGGCATGAAAACAGGTGATAAAGAGAACAAAAAGCAACATTCTTGTTCCTTTTATAGTGTGTGTAATTGCTTGTTAGTTCTTCCCCTACGAACTGCTAGATGATGGACTGATTGATATCATAGTCTCGGTATCAGGAAGTGTTCCAACTTCTAACTTTATCTGGTTTATTCTGTGTTGCTTCCTAACTTATTAGCTTCTTCATTATTTGCAACAGTTCTTTTCTTATCACATTGCAATAAGATCAAATCAGCATTACATGCTCTATGTAAGGCCAATTGCATTATCAGCTTAATCTTGTGACACGCTAGGCAACAGAAATGCATACACAGATCCCACACTACTTTGGCGCTGAAGAACACAGCTAGTGAAAAAAAGAAAGCTAAAACTTGCGTATATTTGGCTAGTGAATCCAGAACTTACAGAATTGAGAACAGGATAGCAACTTTTCTTGAATTAAACGATGCTGTTCGCTTATATCGTCTCAATCTGTTATTAGGTACATCTTGAACCCTCTCCGTAAATGACTTATCTGTCAAATGCAAGTGTTAAAAATCACATAACAGAATTGCAAGCACATTCAAATTAGGAATGAAGCATAGCTTAACAGCAGATGCATGACTTTTTGTAAAATCCGATTCAATACTGAAAGAAAAATGCTACATGTAAACACTAACAAACAAAATAAACAACACCAGCAACATCTCAGTAGAAGTTTCGTTAATACTGAGTTTGTGGAGGTTCAAAAATATGCAGCCTTATCTCTCTGTTAGAGGGGTAACACTAAGGATATTTCCCCAAGTCAGTATGGAAATGACCAGTCCAATTGGTCATGCCTTAGTATGGCAATGTCATATACCTAAAGTTGAGCTCTGATCTGGAAAAAGCTGCATAAATCCGTGGGTTGCCTTCAGGCTTGTTTGTCTCTCCAGCATTCCCTGCAAATTAAGTCGATGAATTCAAGCATAGCAAATGGACAAAGAGGAAGATTACGACACTACCAAATCACTGAGAACTTGATAAAAGAATAATCACTTCCATGGCGATCTTGATCCTAAATACATGTAATATTTCGCAACTATCCATTATTCAAAATGAGTAAATTCTTACCTTCAGGAGACCATCGCTTTTGATACTTCCAGTTCCAGTAGTTTGCTCATCGAATTTAGTCTTTCCATTGCTTTCGAAGTCGATATCTATGTCGACAATGCAAGGCGAATATGCTTCTGCATTGTCAATCTGTAAATTAACCAAGTTTCGGCAATTCAATTGAGGATCTATACAAATCTTGGTTTTTGGTGGAAGTTCTACAAAGCTTAGAACAGCTACTTGCGATGCACATTCCGGACTACTGTTTCCTCCACCGGCTAGCATTGAAACACTATAGACATTTTGATCCTGTACAAAGGGAGGAATTTTCAAAAGAGGCATAAACAAACAGTCGTATTTATTCAGGAAACAAGAATGTCGGAAGCATATAGTTCCTTGTACGAATCAAAGCCTAAAGCCAAACTCGTTAGCTGTTACTGTTGAGGTAATGAATCAGAACAGCAAAAGACAAGCTTACAGTGGAACTGTGAAAGGAGCAATTTTCTTCCGCCGAAAGGGATGCCTCTTCAAGAAGTAAAGGCACAACATCTGATCTCTCAACAGAAGAACACACCCCATTACTCACACTAGCATTGACTGTAAAAGGAAACGTTTACTCGACTGAGATGAGTATAATTACCTAAAGAGCAATGCTCATTCCTCTCACCAAAACTCGCTTGCTTCAGAAACTGAAATCACAAACAACATAAAGACCAAAAAAAGATCAAAAAAGCAGTAAACTTTCAGTTCCAGAAGATGAAAAACAAAACATGTCTTTGCTTCCGAGAAAATGGAGAGCGAAATCTTCATAAAAATTTTGGGACTTGAGGAGTAATTGATGACAAAAACAGGAAATTCCGACAACATGAGTTGGATCTCTGCTGAATAAGAAACACTTCTCATCAATGTAGCTAAAATTTGTTTTCCTCCCAAGAAAACAGGTTGTTGACAGATACTTACACCATCTAAGCAAATTTAAGGAAAAAAAAAAGAAAAAGACAAAGAGATCTAACCTCATTGCGGGGACCAGAAGCAGCCATAACAAAGATGAACTGGTAGCTGTGCTTTTGCTTGCACAACAAAAATGGTGACTACGCAATTACTAAAAACTTAGAAGATAACAAATAAATCTTCACATACAGAAGTCAAAAAGAGAAAAATGAGAGCGGCCCAGAAAGAGATAACTCGTGGGCGTGGGGATTAGGTGCTAACTTTCGTTGAAGATGAAGAGGAGAGCTGTAATCTGAGAGTAGTTGACAAGGAAGCTCCTGATTGCGACTGCGACACCATCCTTAAAACGACAAAAATCATTTTCAACTTTCTTTGTAGTTACTAATATTGTTCTTGACGTAATTGCCCTTTACAATTTTATTATTCCTTAATTAGTTAATAAATAGCAAATTAGTTTATATACTCTTATCGTTAGGGAAGATTAAAAAATTGTTTAGGCGATCCAATCATAAAAATTTTAAAAATATTTAATCTTATCCATCTAAAAAGATATTGATAAATTATATAAGGATATCATTTCATCTTATTTTCTGGTACAAACTTATTTTGTTTTGTTGTTATAATGCTTAGTTTATTTTATAATTTTTTTTCCTTAAACATTTATTTACTTGCTTAATATTTTTTTAAACAGAGGAACCCGCAATTATTATTTTTTGAATGCGTATTGGATAAATCTCTAGATTGACATAATAGCCTGTAAATCAGGCTAATCGAATATTCCACACTAAGCAAGTCCTATACGACAGGCTCAATCAAGAGAGTCTAAATAGAGAGATTCTAACACAAGATTTTTTGGCCTCAGGCCTTGAACTCCACCAACTCGACCCTTATTTATATTAATCAATGTTTCAAAATCAAACATGAAATTAAAGTGAGAAAAGAAGATGTTTAAAGTTTAAAAAGGTATTAGTCGGTTATAAAATTTTGAAGAATTTGAAAAATAATTAAAAAATTGTTCTTATTTATAAAAATTTTAAAGTTTTAACTTAAAAGATATACTGTTAAATGATTAATTTATTTTGATTAAAATTTATTAGTTTACGAAAATTGAACGATTAATTAATAAACTAATAAATTTTTAACAAAAAAATTATTAAATTAAATCAAACTGAAAAATTGAAAACTGAATCGAAAAATTTTTCAGTTCAAGATTTTTACTGTAAAACTGATGAATCAGTTTGGTTTTTAAAACATTGGTATTAATTATAAGATGGAAATTTGGACCAAAATTTTTAAATAAACTTAAAAAATTAGGAATTTTATTTGAGTTTTCAAAATTTTTTAAACATTTTAGCTTACAATTATATTTTTAAATTTTAATTCTTAATTTATTATTTTAAAATAAAAAGATAAATAAAACCTTACAAAGAAGCAAGCGCCAAATCGAATCAAACCCAACTCCACAATTACCAAACTTGTTCGGTTGTCAGGTTGCATATTGATTGTACCAAAGCTTCTGTCGCCTCATCTCACACATTTGTAAACAAACCTCATTCAATACTCTTTAAAGTACGGTAAGGATGCTGTTTTGGGATTATAAAGTTATTGGTTTAAGTTACGAAAATAGTTTATTTGTAAAAATATATTAAAAAAATTAAGTGTTGATAATAACGATGACAAAGAAAATGCTACGTACATCATTACTAGATATATCATTGGTTAGGTCAAGCTTGAGCCGCTCCTGGCCCGTAGCTCGGCGGGTTGAGATAGGTCATTTTATTGCCCAGCTCGCTATTTTTTTAAAGAAAAATTTTTAAAACGACATAATTTTGAAAGTAACGGCCAGGCCATGGACGAAGTTGGGCTGACTACAATAAACTCGTGGCTTCCCGTAATAGAGTCAATTTGAGTCAAAATCAAGTCGAATCCTTTTTTACATCTTTAATTATGACGATCTCCAAATCTCTTAAAATAAAAAGTCTTGTATAACGAATACTCTTTTCTCTTTTTTTTACTATATTTATTTATTTCAACGGGCTCATAACATTCCTTATATTTTTTAAAATAAGTCATTGATAATTTTTTTTTCCAAATTGGATATCGAATTTGTTTACATATTCCAAAATCCAATCTTATCAAAAATATTTTTATGTTTGAAATCTACATAACACAATGAGAAATTGGAAATACCAAATACAAGTCTTTAGGATTCTAAATAGTAGTGATTTTTAAATTAGTAATATAAAGGATTTAAGGTTTAAAAAGTAATTAAATAAATTTGAAAAATAATTCAAAATTTTTATTTTTATTCATCTAAAAATTTAAGATTAATTGAAAGAAGAGATTGTTAAATAAAAATTAATCAGTTTATTTTAGTTTATAAAGACTTATTAGTTTAGAAAAATTATTCGATTATTTAATAAATTGATCAATTTTTAATAACTAAAATTTTAAATTAAATTAAACTAAAAAATTTAAAAATAAGGTATTTAAATTAAACTAAAAAAATTTAAAAATAAGGTATTTAAACTTTTTACTATTAAATCGTTTGAATTAATTTAGTTTTTAAAATAATGTTAGATATATACCTTATTTTCTTTTTTTAATTTATTTTGATTATATTAAAATATATAAACGTACAATAATGATAATGAGTTAGACAAATAAATAAGTAACTGTAAGCTCGAGGACACAGGACACCTTGTGAATTGTGCCCTCTTGTTTGATTTTTCATGTCAGATTCAGCAATAGGTGTCCTTGATATGAAATAAAAAATATATAAATATAAATATATATAGCATTTAATACAGGTTACATGGGATAATTGTCATCAAAAATTTAAATTTTCTTTATTTTTTAATTATAATTTAAAATTTAAAAATAATAATAAAATGTTGAAATTTTTAATTTTTTTAATTTTACCTAAAATTTAAAAAGTGAAAATAAAAAATTTAAACTTTTATTTTTCTTAAATTCTAGTTTGATGTTATCTATTGTTCTTCTAATGCCTTCAATTATTTGTTTTTTGTTTATTTTTTTGATGCTCCAAATTATTCTCGCATTATAGTGTACTACATCAGTAAGATCGTCGGATTGCGTAATCTGATTTAATTTATTTTAAAATTTAACAAAAATACTAACATGAAGTTATAATTGAAAATTTTGAAAGTTAGAACATTTTATTGTTACTTTTTGAAATTTGGGTTAGAATTGAAAAAAGTTATAAGTTTAAATATTTTATTGTTAATTTTTAAAGTTCATACTATAATTAAAAAATTGACAAAATTTTGAGTTTTTTAATGTAATTACTTATATTTATTGAATTAAAAAATACGAGTAAAAGTTCAAAATTTATCCAATTTATCATTTTCTTGGTATGCATTACATGTATAATTATTTGAAATTAAGAATATATTTATCGTAAAAACACTAACTTTATCATGTGATGGAAAATTAGAAAAATACCAATGATAAAAAATCTAACGGTTTCGATCGTAAAAATTTTAATTTGGTTTTTAACTTTCTGGATTTGATTTATTCTAATAACTTTTGTCGTTAAAAACTGATCAATTTATTAATTAATCAGCTAATTTTTATAAATTAATAAATTCCAATAAATTAAAATAAATTAATTAATTTTCATTTAACTTTTTTTTTACGATTAAACTTCAAATTCTTCAATAAGTAGAGATAATCTTTTTCAATCATATTTCAAAATTTTTAATTTTATCTTAGTCGATTTTATGACGGTCTAATACCGGTTGAATCTTTTAAATCTCAAACCTCTTGTCTTTCCGAGTCCAATTTTAAAAACATTACATTTACTTTTATAAATTATAAATTATTATTAGTAGTAATAGTATTAGTATACCCAACAAACCCTTTAAACAAAAAAGAATGACATAATCTTTAAGGTAAACTTAAATTATAATTAAAAAATAAACATTGTCTCACAAATTGGTGTCTTAATCGTAATTTATCCGTAAAAATTAGGATATAAATTGCAATTAAGTGTCGAAAGGGGGTGATTATGTGATGATGCTTTAAAAGTGTATCTAAAGCAATGTCAAAATGAAAAGGGAAAGCAGATTACTACAGAGGAAGAGCAGAGTAGGACAAAGAAGAGTAGTAAAACGTGAAAGGCTTCTGCTCACTCACGGGACTTCGCTCTGTTTCAATGCCTATTCTTCTCGTGACTCATTCAATCTTTTCCTTTTTCAAGGTGTGTATATTCGTTGAGTGTGTTAATGAAATGAAAGGTACGGTAAAATACCCATTATTTGATTATAAATTATAAATTTGTTAAATGAATTTTCCAAATCAAGTAATTAATAATTTATTTAATACACAGTCGAAAATTCAATAAGTATAAATTTCATTGTTATAAAAAAAATTAATAAAAGTTAGTTGATCGGTCCGCAAAACTCTCCGTTTTAATAGCATTATGATACAATAAATAGTATTTTAATAATATTAAAATGCAAAACAATACCAAATATAACAATAAAAACTTAATTAAACTTCTTATGAAATTTCAAAATATAAATCACACCTTCAACTTAAAATTAAAATTTCTAAACATTTAAGTTTAATATCTTCGAATTGTTGCCCCTTAAGAGATAGTCGAGTTGTTGGAGTAAGGGACATGAGGTCAAAAAGGTCTTATGTTCGAATTCTCTTTACTTACATTCTCCCGATCGAGTCTGTTAAATAGGACTTGTCTAATGTAAAATACCTGATTGGCGTAATTTATAGACTATTGCGTTAATCCAGAGATTTATCTAATATGTATTCAAAAGATAACAACTGTACAGTCCCCTGTTTAAAAGAAAAAATCTTCGGACTGTTCCTTTGAGTCTTTGCGTTAGCAAAACACTTTTGAAGGGTGGGGCTGAGACAACTTTGCTTGCTAATGCATAATTCATTCAACTGACGTTGGGTTGGAGCACCCTATTTTAGTTAGGGTACTGCTTTACTTAATTTGGTTCATACATCTGCGTGATTCCTACATAAATATGTGGATAAAATTTAATGAAATAAAGTTAAAATTTATTAATTGAAACAAAATATCTGATCCGGACATTAACCGTTTCCATCATCAATCATTTCCTTCATCTTTCTCCCTCTTTCAACTATAAAAGTTACCATATTTTCTTATCTTTTGGTCTTTTCCATAATAGCTAATGAAAAACAATGCATATCACATTTGCCTCACACCACTCAACTCAAAAATCGTCTCTTTACCCTTTTCTTATACCATATTATGGATATAAACATGGATCATACCATATGAACATACAAACTCTTCTGTATATAGTACATGTCACAGATACTTCACTAATCATTCTCAAAAGACTTGTCATTTGGTTCTTTCAATATCGGTTGTAATTGTATAGTATGAAGCTATCAGAATACATAAGCCTTTCCTACTATATATAGAACGAAATTTGCAGTCTTACAATTCACAACTGATTAAATAATGCGACAAATAATCACAGAGCAGAGCAAATTTAATTCTTCAATCTCGAAAATTCAGTTAAATTGCCATTCATTACGATTAAAGGAGAGAAACATTCATGCAATGATGAATAGGACAAAGGTTTGTTCTTTGTATACGAGCAATTACAGAACACAAATGCCATCTTTCTAAGATTTTCATTCAACTACCATGTAATGTAGTAACTAAACTATCTAGAGAAAGGGGATGCACATCATTGATTCTATTGGTTAAAGTCTCCTCTGACTCGACCAGACCGGCAAATGGTTACCTGATGCATGATAAGTTCAGGATTCAACTATCCAGGCATTGACCATAAATCATATTTCGAACAAAAACAACCTAATGTTAAATATTATGAGCAATGACCATGTATTCAACTGAATGTTAAACACTATGTGTTTGTATCGAAAGAATCAAGATTCAGGTGTCTTCACAGTCCACCTAGAAGATACAACAAATTCATAGTAGCTCAAACAGATTTGAAGATTATACAGAATCTTTGTACATTAACTCTCGATAGAACAAGAAACAAGGAAAAAGGATAAGCAGTCATGTGATACAAGTGAATGGATTTCAATCACTACAAACAACAAAGCAAAAATCTGGAGTTATCTAGATTTTTCTTAAAACCCATAATGGATTGAACTAAAAAGGAAGAGGCTGAGGTTATGTTAGATCCGAAAGTTTATTTGATCAAAGTTATTTCATGGCATGTCAAGATATCATATCTACGTTTAGAGAAAAGAGTTTTTGTTAAGCCCCGTTGATGCGATGAAGACTAAAGACCATTGCCAACCCTTTTAAAACCATAGAAATCTGCTACATTTTACGAAATAAATTGACCATAAGAAACAAATAACCATCAATGAGCCAAAGAAAGCGGTAAGAGGATTCAGATAATAAAATATGCAAATTCTGAAAGTAATAAAGAGAGTTTTTAACTTTACAGGTTCTTCTGTTTATAATTCTTTAACCATTTTCTTTGACAGCATTTAAATTAAACTTAAGATATCCATAAATCAATAATGATGGAAACGTCTATTACAGCGTTAATGTTCATCAAATGTAATCACGAAGTTCATTACAACTGCATGACGATAACATCTATTCCAAGTAGCAGTCAATCATAGGTGAGCAACATAATGTAAGAATTAATTTCAGCATTTACGTCACTATACTTTGTAAAAGTTCCAGCTGGAAAATCGAAACTTAAGCATCGACAGGTCATATCATACCAGTTTTCTCAACCTTGACCTAAGACATCCAAAATTATTCCATGAACAATAAACAATGGCTGAATCACAGGAAGGTGGTAGAGGGTTAAGCACAGCTAGAATCAAATGAAACCCTTGAAAGTTTTAAGAGAAGAACTAGGGATTGACCCTGATGAAATTTACTAGTATAGCCGGAACTTAATGCTCAGAAATTTACTTAATGCAAGCTAACATCCAAAGGCACCATAATTTCTTTATTGTAGCTGGAGAGATGATTCTATCCCAACAATACTAACAATCAAACAAAAAAGTGTATTTATGAATTTCTGACATTCACGTTGCAGCTAAAGTATCTTAACCATATCACAAGCATCGTCCATTTTGAGAATTCAACAAGCCAAACCAAGCAATAAACATTCAGGGTAAATCAATGAGAAGAAATATCTCAGTAAGACTCAAAACTCATTAGATGAGATCAGCAGACCAACATGAACAAATCGTTACGTGTATCTTTAGATGGGAACACCTCCTTGGCTCTTTCGATATCCTTCAAGGAGGAAAAGAAGCTCCTTTTATGATCAATCATCTAAATATGATTGTCACATACAGATACTAATATGAAAGCACAGATGACGGATTGTACAATACAAAAACTCTTTTGACTTTTCAAGGATTAGGTTTCAGAATGCAAAATGCAGTCTTATCAAAAAAAGTCACCAATCTGCTCTAAAAGAGTTTTACTTCTTCCCCGGTTTCTTTCCCTGTTTAGTGTTTGCAGGCGCAATTTTTCTACGCTTCCGGGTCATGGCAAACTCCCCAAATTTATGCCCAACCTTTCCTTCCGTGATCTTGCAGCGAACAAAAGTCTTGCCATTGTAAATCCTTACGGTGGTGTTAACGAATTCAGGCAAAATCGTGGATCTCCTAGACCATATTTTCTTGTTATTGATAGATTTATTGTTCTGTTTCATTTTCATCAAGAAACCATCTACGAAAGGAATCCTCGACACGAACCGACTTTGCGTGAAGTTAGAAACTTTAGGTTCATCAATCCAGCGAAAGCCACCTGATGTTGCTACAGAGGACGAATTTCACAACCAATAAAGAAAATGTCAGATTGGATCATAGAATTCAAGAATCCCGAAACCAGGCAGTTCTCAAAATTCTCAATTTCATGTATTCATTGGAATGTCAACGAGTTAAAATTGTTGGGCAGGAAACACAAAACGATTCACAAGCAGAAAAGGACAAGAAAAAGAGACAGAGAGACGAAACCTGCAGAATGCGTTGAAACAGTTGCTTTAATGGAGTTCAAGGGGCTATAAAGAGCCCTCCAACTCTTGAGAATCGCAGACATTCTCAAATCGCTTCTCCTTCTTGTCTGAGTGGTGCTTGTGTTGGACTAGAAGTAGAAGAAACTCAAAAGTGTTCAGTTTGGTGGGAAGAAATTAGGGTTTCAACTATTAATGATAAGATACTAGAAGTAATTTTAATTTATTATTATTTGATTTTAACATTTGGGACAAATTGTAAAAACAAATATGTATATAATATTAAGAATCAGAATTTATCACAATAATTATTCGGTTAATATACAAAAATACCTATTTAATTATATATGTGTAGAAATAAAAAGATATTTTAATATATTTTCATTTTATTGTAAACAATTTTTAGAAAATAATTCTTCAAATATTAGAACTTATTTAATTTGAAAATAAATTGTTTTAAATATACTAATATATATATATATATATTAAGCCCGAACCAAAATGTCAATCCCTATCTTAGTATGTTTTATACATACAAACTAGTTACTAGTGAAAGGAAAATACATCTGATGTTGGTTTACAGAACTTAAAAAGGACCAAAATATAGGAACTCTCTGCACTTGACTTGAGATCAATAACTCGACAAAATGGATGATTGTACACCTGCAAGAGGCTTTCATGGATGAACAGAAAAGTCAGTCCATGTTTATCAGGACATATCAGTTCTTTCAGTTGACAGAATAATCTGTATGCCTCCATACCATCACAATCATACTCTCTGTCTCTAATGCCAATTGAAGTAACAGTGCTTCTATAGATAAAAGGGTTAAAACAAAACCTTGCCATTGCTTGTGAAATTTGATACAAGTGATTTAAGTAAACTAACAAAATGGACAATACAGTCTCTTAATCCTTCCACAAATCTGCAAACTCATCAGGCTCCAAAGGATTAGATAGTTCATGCATTTTTCTCCTTGTCTTGGCTTTAACTTTCTTGGCAAACTTCCCAGCTTTCTGCTTTTTCTCTAATGACCGAATCTGAGTAACAAAAAACATCAACAATGAATCATATATTTCGAACAAGCCAGTAAAATAAGGGTAACAGTCACTTCCTTCCAGTCTGAGACTAAATTCAACTTTGAAGAAAAAGTTGACAGGTAAAAAGTACTGCAATCTAGCCGAGAATTATCATGCGAAATCAAGAGTATAACAAATTGCGCATGTATCGTGAAAATATTCTTGATAATGTAGCCTAAAGAAGAAAAACTACGTCTAGGGCATGTTTGCAGCATTTTCTAAAAGATAGACATCTAGCTCCAGCCGACAAAAACCACAAGATTCAGAATGTCAATTGCCTAACCAAAAGATGTCTTAAATCACAAAAAGCAAGTTCACTAACCTGGTTTGGAGATACATAAAACGGATTTTCATACAGAGTCGGGCCTCCAAAGCTGCCACCAAATATCTTGATGGGATTCAAACAAAATCTTGGACCAACCTGCAAAACAGCAATTATTAACTATGCAAACAAGAACTGTTTCATGGGTATAGAGATGTAAAAGTATGTCAGTGCAGACCTCAACAAGGGTCATCTTATCCAGACCTCCTCGAGCCACCTTATCTGATTCATTATGTGGAACAGATATCTACGTTAAATAAAGACAGTGAGGAATTAGTACCATTAATACCAGCGTGCAAATATGTCAATATAAGAGGAATCATATAGATATGTTGAATGACTGTTACCATCTAGTATTTTAGCCGTAAAATGGTCATATTCCCCATACCATTTGGTGGATACAGAGACACATGTAAGAATTTAAACAAAGTGAAAAAAAAAAGCAATAAGTGGACGTGTTTTACTAAACAGTCAAGGAACAACTATTGTTTTGATCCAATCCATCTCACAATTTCAGCAAAATGTATTGTTTTGATCCAATCCATCTCACAGTTTCAGAAAAATGAAACTTGTTAGAATGATTGAATTGAATATATCAAGAATGGAATCGTGCATGAATGGTTAGTCCAGGGAATTTCTCTACCAAGCAGCAATATACTAACTTCTATAGGCATCAAAATTTCCCAATCACAACTATTATCAGATTTGAGTCAAAATATATGTCAAATAAATTTGACACTATGTTGACAACTCAACACAAATAATGGACTAAATCAGAGTATGTTGTGTGTAAATGTTGGATCACTGTTGAACTTCAAAAGACTTTATTACTACTATAATAAACTAAAAAAATAGATGGTAAACTGCAGTACAAACTCCAAGTATTGAAGTCCAACACACCTGGTAATTCCGGAACCATATATGGTCGTCAACAATTGAGAAAACGAAGACATGATCATGATAAGGCTTAGATTTCCTGTGTTCTTTTGGAGTGCCAAAAATCTGACAAAAAGCATAGATTGTAAGTAATATATCATGTATTGCATAATAGTTTATAACAAAAATTATTATTCATCATCAGTGATTGATCACTAGGGACATATGTAAAATAAGTCATAAGTAACTTATGTAACCATAAAGAGACAAAAACTTTTCAGTGGTTCGAAAAACATAGATGTCCTCCATCTATAAGATAAATTAATCACAGTCCAGTCTTCAACCTAAAAGCAGTATCAATGTGCATCTCAACTAAAATAACAAAAGCAGAAAATAGGAAATACTCTCTGAATTAGCTGGTAAAGGAGATATTACAAATATGTAAAAAGGCTTCCATCAAATATAAAAACAATTGTCTTCTTCAACATTGTCAAAAATTAAAGTACAGATAACCATTGCTTCATGCATAGGAAACAAAATACCTGCGTGATCATTTCCTTCAAAAGCTTCCAGTGGGCATCTTTATCAAAGTTAGCAGAGAAACTCAAGATAGGCCGTGACCCTTTTAGATGATTCCCTGTAAGCTTTAGCTCTTCCATCGTATGGACTATTATGAAAAAAGAAGAACGAACAAATCATCTCCACTTGCACCAGTAATGTATACAAGCTTTACTTCAGCACACGAAGATCTAGACTAACTAAAGAAATAGAAGAGTTAAATACTAAACATGTAGAAATAAGAAGATAAATTACCAGCATTGACTAGGAACTTAACAGATGGACCACTGGGACACTTGGCCATCCATAGGTACAGATCTTTATGTTTCCTACACTGAAATTTAAAAAAAAAGAAAAGATAAAGCTTATTAGTTCAAATCAATTAGAACTCTTAAGTTCAAATCATCTCATCCCAAGGTTTGAAGTATGACTTTAATGGAACATAGATATCATCCTCAATGCCAATTAAGAAGCAACTCTCACGTCAACCAAGTCAACAATAAAACGTAAAACCATGTCCAGAGCTCAATCATTCGCCAGAGAGAATTAAAATTTACCTCGAAGAATAAACAGGAAGAACAGCCCTTGAGCTCAACTAGCTCGTTTAGCGTCACACCATTACTGCTTTTGGACTCAACCTTGTTATCTTTCTTACAATGAGGCAAAAGGGACACCACATTCAACATCAAATGACGATACCTGCCAATCGCAAAATTGGGCCATATCAATTACAATAAGAAAAATAACAAATTTTCAACAACCCACAAACCGAAACTGCAAAAGAAAATCACCCAGAAAAAAATAAGCAAAAAAAAAACAACATTTCACCTATAATTAATGCGGCGGGAGCAAGTGACCAAAACCTTCTCTTTATTCCTGAAACCTAGAGGTTGTTCACTCTCCTTCACTTCACCTTCCTCTTTCCAACCCAAAAGTGTTCGCTTAGGTCGCTCTGGAGCAGATTCTTCTTTCTTGGAAAGTGCCTCTACGTTAACATCACTGTGCTTGCGCTTTTTACCCATTGTTTACACTGCTTACAGGCAGAGGAGGAAGAAGAATGGAGGATAGGGTTTTATAAAACCCTAGTAAAAACCTGACATAAAGTAGTAGGCAGAGAGGACCAAAAAAGCCCTTGATTTTGTGTAATATAGCGAGTAGGCACCCAACTTTGTTAATTAACAACACCACAAACTCAACTTAATTAGGCTTGACAAGTGAATAGGGCTCAAGTTCAAATTCTTATATATGTCTAACTCCTATCCAATCCAAAGTCCAATTGGCAGGTTACGGGTCGGGCCGGTTCGGATAGATTATGGTCAACTTATGACCTAATCAATTCGAGCTAAAAACGGATCAAACCAGTCTATTATTGTCATTTATACAATTTTTGACTTAAAATCAACTAAATTTCATACTTATATTAGAGATTACAATCAAAACTGAACTTAATTCGGATTGAAGTTAATGAAAATGACTCAATTTGATTAGACTTTTGGTAGGGCTCGGCCTTTTTGTTTAAATTAGGAGCTTTAGACTGCCTTAATCCAGCTCGATTTAAGTCTAAAAGTTATAAAAAATGACTTTTTTTAATAAAATGATGTTCTTTTTATTTTAATTAAAAATAAAAAATAGGTAGAAATGAGCTTTGGGTTATTCAAGTTTGATCAGGCTGGAATCAGATGCTTTGGGCCCGATTGAACTTTGGGAGGCCCATTTTGAATTTGGTTTAAAAGTTTGTAATTTAAAATTATTTATTAGAAGTAAACTTCTAAGATTTAAATTATATTTTATTTATTGATTTTTAGATAATATTAAGCTTTTTATGACAAACAAAAATTTATGTTACTTTTCAGAAGAAAAAGTTCAAAATTAATATTTATAAAGTGTTTAATTTAGAAATCGATAAAATAAAAAAATTAATATCTAAACTTTTTCTAACTCTAGAATCCTATAAATTGTAGTTCAAAATATATTTAATTTAATTTTAAAATTAATAAATATAAATTAACATGCATATCACTTTGGCTAATCAAGTAAATTCGTTAAATATGAAATAACTTCTAAAAAGTCTTAGGTCGTGTATTGCAATAAGATAATTGTGTTAACCGTTAGCTAATTATATTAGCGATTAACTGACAACATATTAATATTACTGATTTGAATAGCAGATAACATTTGCTGTTTATTTAAAGATGTTTGGTAAATTTAATTATTTAGTATTAACAATTTATCTGTAAAATGATTTATAAAAATATAACTTAAAAAATGATTTATATGGACATGAGTATTATATCTTCGTATTTTTTAAAATATTCTCGTAAGAATTTAAATAGAGTAAAGAAAGTCAACACGATCATTTAAAGCAAAAATATCCTATTGGGCATTCCTCAATTTCTTATCCATGCAATTCATTCGATCATTTTAGTTGTCTTTATGTTTACTTTCAAATTTAAAGACATATATAATGGAATGACAACTCTTTCTAACTCAAATTTGATATTAATTCAATTTCAAAAAATAAAATTAAAAATATTAAATTTAAATAATAAACTTATTATCTCTATCTTTATCTCTATATTTTTTAATTTTTATCTCTATCTCTATCTCTATCTTTAACTTTTTGAATAATTTGTAATAACTTTTAAATATAACAATTTTTTAGTCCCTCGACGCTGGAGGAAAATATAAGTGTTTTCAAAATTAACGAATTAGGTTCAATCAGCCAACTCAATTAGTTGATTGCTAAACATAATTATGTAAAATCATGAACTAACATTAACCATAATTTAATATTAAAATCTTAGATTCAAAGTTGGGTCAATTATTAGGGTGTGGTAAAGCCACATTAGGCTTTTGCCGTGTGTGTAGTGGAATAAAATTACTGGGCCATGTTATTAGGCTAACTGTTAATGGGTAAGTTAATTCATTAAGCCTTAAAGCTTATGTGGAGGGTCCCTGATCTCTGTCATTATATATGTGAGGTTTCTCCCTATTCGGTAACTACTCTAATTAATTGCATATTGTAGCCAAAAAGACAAAAGCACTCTTCAACTTCTCAGAAACAGGGATATGAATCTATCAAATGTTTCAGGTATTTCTAAACTACATTATTTAATTTACATGTCGTAAATCAATCACCGTTTGATAATATTATACAAGACAATATTCTTTCAAATTATCAATGGTTTAACGTAATCCAATAGTTAAAACCTTTTAATCTGTCATTAACAAATTAGGTTCAATCAGCCAACTCAATCAGCTGATTGCTAAATATAACTATCAATGGTTTAACATAGTCAAGCAGTTAAAACCTATTAATCTACCAAAAATAGTTGATAAGTCGTTTCCTAAACAAGGCCTTAATATTTTAGATTTATATCTATCAAATTTCAAACTATTTTAACAAAAACATGAACAAATAAATATATTGTAAATATTGTAAAGAAAATAAACAATTAGAGTAGACTTAATCCAACCTGAATTGGAGTAAATTATATTATTACAAGCAAACTTGAGATCATCAATAATAACAGCACCTTTTTGCACTAATACAAAGGATTTGGAGAAGCTCAATAATACATAATCTTACTCTAATTGATAAAGAGTTATTTATAAGATTCATATATATATATATATATATATATATATATACGCTGAAACATTGTAATTGTATTTCAAGAAAAGCTTGAAAAGGATTATGGAGGCCCATTCGATTTCACTTGATCGTCAGTTCTTGGAAAGCTCATCAATCTATTATCGAAAAATCTTTAGAGTTATTAGATTCCATTCTATTCCGTAAATACAAAAAGGGTCTAATTTGGGAGGATTACTGGGGCACGTATATACGTTGGAGGTTGAAAATAATTTCATAAGAAAAGCTACTGATTGAAGTCCTTGATAGGGGTGGCACATAAATTCGAGTCGGATCAAGTCTCGGGTTCAAAAGCTCAAATCTAAGCCCAAGCTTAAGCTCGACTCGAGGCCTAACAACATTTTTGTACAAGATGATGTTGTTTTGTTTATGTTGCTTCCTGCTCTCACTTTTGTTTTTGAGTTCTAAGAGAGTAAACAAATGTCATTTTATGTTAGGATAATCATTCTCCTTGTTTTTTTGCCCCTCAAACTTCACTCTCTCTCACCCAAAATGTAAGCCGTTAGCATCAGTCACTCCTCAATCGTCAATGACCCCTTCGCCGCGCGAGGCGCCACCCCTTTGCCCTCCAATCGTGGTAGCCTTCGTCTCGCAATCCCTTCACCTCATTACCTCGTTGCCCCTCTTTCCCATCATATTTTTTCGCTTCTTCATCACTTACCCACTAAGGTAAAGTTCTTTCGTCCTATTCTGATTTTGGGTCTTTTGATTAAAATTTGATTTAACGAAATGCTAGAAATTTTGGAATTGTTGCTACCGGGGGGTGTTTTCGTGGACTTTAACGATCATATACACGTTTATATATGTGATCGTACAAGTCACTGTAACTTGCATATCGCGAGTCTTTTTCTTTCTAAATGGCCCAAGCCTGAGTAGGGATGTTAACGGACCCAGCTAAATCCGGCCCGACTCGACTCTTCAGAAAAATGTTGTGGGCCAGTCGGAATGACCCGGCCCGTGGTTCCGCCCATCCTGGCCGAACATGGCCCATGGCCCATCCGAGAGCCAAGACCAACCGGCCCTAGGCCAGGCCCACCTAGCCTGCCCGAGCCACAGGCCGCCGATCAGGCCTAAGTCGGCACAAACATTTAATATATTTGAAAATTTTTTAAAATATATATACAATTTTAAAAATTTGTAATTGTTTGTGTTTAAATTCATAAATTATAAATTATAACATAATCATTTATAGTAAAATGTAAGATGAAATTACCCATAAAATTTTTAAAAATATTTATATAAAATACGAACCGATTTATATTTATTAAAAAATATATAACAATGATAATGTTGTCATAATTATTCTCTGTAAACAACTCAATTTAAGCTTTTTATTTTATTTTTAATATTTACATAATATATACATTATGCATATATGTAGTTATATTAATTTTAAAACGAATTAATCACTTTATTGATCCTAATGTATTAATTTCAAAATAATATATAAATAATTCAGTTATGAAAATAAATAATTACAGTATATTGCATTGAAAATAACTATTATTTTATTAAAACTACAATACAATATATAAATTCTTTTGATTTGTTTTTATAAATTATTTATTTCATTAAGTTAAAAATAGTTCTTTTACTTTGTTTCTAAGATTATTATATTCTAATTAATCTAAATTTATATAAATTACATTCATAATTTTTTCTCCTATCTAAATTCTAATGTTAGAATATTCATTTCTACCTAAGTCACTCTAATTAAAAGTTTGTTAAGAGTAATTTCTTAGATCCTTAATAAAAACCTTGATATAAGATATAAGTATTACTTTAAATCCTTCCCGTCCTTAAGAGTGTTATAAGCATATCATATATTAATGTTTCATAAAATTAATAAATTTTTCATTTTTTTCTTTTTAATATATATATATATATTATGTGATAACTTTAAATTATAACAACATATAATGAATTAATTATGATATAATAAAATTATTGAGATGTATGTAATGGTATGATTAATTAGGACATTTAATCCAATTAATTAGAAATTTATATGAAAAATTATAAGCATACCATATATTCATGTTTCATAAAATTAATAAAATTTTCATCTTTTTTCTTTTTAATAAATGTATTATGTGACAACTTTAAATTATAACAGCATATAATGAATTAATTATGATATAATAAAGTTATTGAGATGTATGTAATGATATGATTAATTAGGACATTTAATCCAATTAATTAAGACATGTTTATGAAAAGTTATAAGCATATTATCAGATATTCACGTTTCATAAAATTAATAAAATTTTCATTTTTTTCTTTTTAATATATGTATTATATGACACCTTAAATTATAACAACATATAATGAATTAATTATAATATAATAAAATTATTGAGATGTATCTAATGGTATGATTAATTATGATATTTAATTCATTTAATTAGGATATTTATATGAAAAGTTAATAAGTTAACAAGTTAAAAGTTATTGTTAAAATTATGAATTGCATTAATTAAAAATTTTTAATTTACTTAAATTATTTATTAATTATTTTAACAAACAGTTAAATTATTTATTAAAAGTTTTTTGGTTGTGGGTGCCTGCGGACCGTGGCTTGACCTGCCAGTCTACCGGTCGTACCTACCTGGCCTGTCAGTAAAATCGGACTAAACTTGTTGACTACGGGCCAGGTCGAGCCAGGCCCAAATTGACGTCTCTAAGCATGGCCCAACCACTATATCATACTTACTGCTTGAAGGTTGACACGATATTAAAAGGCAATAATAGGGTTGACAGTCTAGTTTGGTTTGAGTAGTTGTTTAAACTAGACTCAAGTTTGAAAGGGACAACTTAGTTTGACTCGAAATTGGTTTGGCCAAACTCAAAATAATGTCGTTTTAGCTCAATTATCTGAACAAGTTTCAAGCCGAACAATTCAATCTCAATCAAAATTAGAGTTGGATCCACACGAAAAAAGAGGTTTGTGGCAAATTAAGCCTTGTTATCATCTTAAGTGAGGGAAAGAAAATTAGAAACAAAAAAATTAGCTCAAAGATTCAAAATTTACTTAACATTTTTAAATTTTTAGAAAAACACATAATTTATAAAATTTCAAAAATATTCATGCTTTTAAATTTTAGTTAAAATATAACGATAAAATACAAGTTATACGAATAGAGATTATATCTGTATCCATACCTAACTTAGTGTAAAGTCAATGAACTTTGCTCGAGTTAATCAAGTTTTGGGCTACACTAGAATTTTCATTTCTAATTTTAAGTTTTGAGTCGAGTTTAGACTTTCTATTTTGAGTTGGCCGAAACCTAAATATGTCAAGTGTAAATAACTGTTTTAAAAATGACATTAAATTAAAATTGAAAATAAAGAAATTAACTAGGCTAAGCCCAAGCATAGTCAAGTTCGAGCTCGGGCCTCAAGTCACCAATTAAAAGCCAACTTGGTCCAATGTCATCTTTAGCTATAAATATTATACATAAACTAATCAAATATTATTAATTTTATAACACAAACCTACACAACATCTCAAACTTTATCCAAACTAATTACATCACTTAAATTAATATTTTAAATTAATCATAATAAATTATTAATTTAAATCAAATTTAATTAATTACGTTTGAGTTTAAGAGTTTTATTATATTCTAACGTAAATAACATTTTATTAGTCTGTAAGTGATATTTACATTGCGTGCGTTAACCCGTTATTTTTCAAAAATTAAAAAGGGTGTTTTTAATTTTTAAAAATTAAAATAAATAAGTAATTTTTTAAAAGTTAAAAGTTGGCATTTTTTACTAAAAATATTTTCTTTAATGTTTCTTGAATTGCAAGTAACTAAGAGGGAAGGTCTAAAGAAGGATTCTAGATTAGCATACTAAATGGTTATAGACCTTCAAGCTACTCCACAAAACTCTCCGCTTGACTTTGGAAGTTTTGGCAGGTATCTAACTCATATATTTTCATTAATTTCCTTGATTTTCTTTCCTTAATTCTAAAACGAAAGAGATAAGTATGATCTATTCTCTGTTCTTGTTTCTGTTCTTTTTTTCCGGGTCTATTCAATTCAGTCTTGTTGCCCTTTAAATATAAAATGATGGAAAGGGAACATAGTCCAGAAGTCAAGTCAGCGTGACAACCGCGTATACTCCATGGTAAAGAAATATCAGCTTCATGTTTGATGTCGTATGTCTCACTTCGGTTCCTGACTGTTTTGTCCTCTCCCTCACTTTCGTTCTTTTCCCTCTCCTCTCTTTACTGATAAGTAGCATAACTCACGAAATTTTCTGACCAATAGTTTACATTTCACCGTTACCGAAGAGAAAACGTGTGTTTCAGTCATTATCATTAAAACGTGTGTTTCAGTCATTATCATTCTTGCCCACATAAAGAATTGAGCTTTTTAGTTTCAGTTTCACTTTTTCACTGATTTTGTCCTTCCAGGTTTAACGATCAGAGAAGGAGAACTGAGAAGGATTTGGAAGAGGAATCAATTCATGGCGGACTATAAGCGCAGCCCTTTTGCTGCTGATCAGCCAGGTAACTGAAAGTTTTCAACTTTGTTGGTTCAATTTTGGATTTCTGTTAGAGGGTTTTGTTTGTATCAGACTGGACTTTTGAGTTTTTGGAAAATTTTGGCTTGATGTTGATGTTTGTTGTTACAGTTTAGGTTTTGATTTAAAGGTTTACAAAAAAAAAAGAGCTTTTTAGAAGAATAGACCACTAGTGAGAAAACAGACAGGTTTTTGACCTAAAAACCAGCTAAAGATAAAAAAGTTTTAAGGGCTCAGCTATGGTGGATTGGATAATGGAGGATAAGAAGTTTCTTTATTTCTCCCTCTTGTATGCTACGCCAATTATTAAATTCCCTTGGCTGGTTTTTGGAGATTTTGTTGTGAAACAAAGTTGATATCGCATTTTAACTGAATATCTAGATATTTGTTTTAAAGTTTGTATGCTTCCTTGTTTCTTCAATGTTGAGTACGTAGAATTTAATCATTGAACTAAAAAGTGGCAACCATACAATGTAATGCAGGTATTCAACAGATACTGCTTGAAGCACAGCATCGATGGTTGCGCCCTGCAGAAATTTGTGAAATTCTTCGCAATTACAAGAACTTTCAGATTGCTCCGGAACCAGAACATATGCCTGGAAGTGAGGTTCACTGATTTGGTTTTGTTGACTAACATGGGAAATGAGTATGAATTTCAGTTTCTCCTATGATTGACTTTTAGTGGGCTGACCAAATTAAATTTAGTTTGAAGATTTATCCTTGTCATGTTGTTCCATTTTAATTTTGACCATGGATATCTTAATTTGTGTAATTGCTCTCTTTGTTGGAAGTCATTACTTTAAGTTGATTAGATGACTTGCTTCTTGTTAGATTTAGGTTTGTAACTTTTATCTAGTTCAGTGATTGCTCTCTGTTGTCTCTGTCGATAACAAATTTAGGTATCATGGGCCGTAGGTCATACGTTGTTTACTTTTATCTGTCAATTAACATCTTCTCTTTTGTGGAGCACTCTTGGCTTTCATGTTTTCTGTGATGTAGTTTACATATATTCTGGCTCCAATTTCAGGTGGTTCAGTTTTCCTTTTTGATCGCAAGGTATTGAGATACTTTAGAAAAGATGGCCATAACTGGAGGAAGAAAAAGGATGGAAAGACAGTGAAAGAAGCTCACGAGAGGCTGAAGGTAAGTGTCTATAGCATTTCATAGCATTGGGATAATAAGTGTTGTGGGTTCGTGTTGGAAAAAATTAAACTTGTACCCAATTAGCCATTCCAATATTATTATTCCCTTCGATAATTTGTGAGCCCAAAATGTTCATAAAGGACAATATGCACATTCCTTTCAGTCTGGAAGTATTGATGTGCTCCATTGCTATTATGCTCACGGAGAAGACGATGAAAATTTCCAGAGGCGCAGCTATTGGATGCTTGAAGAGTGAGTCTATTGATTTTTCACCTGCCTTGTCTTGATCATCCATTTTAATCCCAAGTACTCCTATTTCAAACAAATCTAAGCAACTGCAGTTTGTGGTGTACTTCTCTTTTCTTTCAATGTTGGGCCAATCTGACTTTTTGATGTTTACATGCATCTATTGCTAGACTTGCCCGGAACAAAAGCTCTCTTCTTTTAAGCTCTTAGGAACTAATGTATTATATGGTCTAGAAGTTGCATCAATTCTACTCTGAGATTTTTGTGGCATACTGATTGTTTTAGAAGACAATTAAGGGGTTTACTCTTTCATTGTATCCCAAAATAAATAATTGATTCACTTCCATGTCTGGTTTCTCCTCCTTTTCTATCCCCACTGTTAGATTATTAGAACTGTTTTCCCTTTCGTCATATTCTTCAGCATATAGCCGCCGATCCTTTTGTTTTTTCGATATTCTGTTATCTTTTTTTGTATGCTTGTACATGTGCTGGGGCTGTTAGATTGATCTCTGGCACTATCGTACAGGTTCAAAAATTACATGTTTGAGAACTGCTTTTTTTCTTGCTGAAACCTTTGACTTGAATGTCCCAAGACTTTCCCCTTGAATTTCACTTTCTGAGCTTTTGATGTTAAATTTTTAACTATTTGATTTCTGATTCAGGAAATTATCACACATCGTTCTTGTCCACTACAGAGATGTAAAGGTTGTATACCATATTCCACTTGTTCTTTCCTTATCAAATATGAGTTTCTTCTCCAAAATGTTTTAACCGTTGATTATAACTTTAACAATGAATCGGATTGTCTTTTACTGTATCTCCATTTTTCATTTGACCATCTTGAAAAACTAAATACTGTTCTTAACTATTCTGGTTTATGCTTCTCTGGTGAATTATTATGTGAGGATTTCAATTACTTGAATGAATTATAAAATGCTGACATATGTGACTGTATAAGAGTAACAGGATGAATATCCTGACTGACATGCCAATGTTATTAAGGTCCCAATATTATTCCAAATGAAAGTTATAATCAATAGAATGTATTTGGGAAATGCTGAAAATTTGATCCATTTGGTGTGAAGGATCCCTCCCTTGACTTTTATTTTCTAGTGGTTTTGTGACAGGAACTAATTTGTGTTAAGAACTTTCAAGAATTGTTAAGTAAACAAAGATATTGTGTTTTCTTGTTCCTAAATTTAGTACTGATGAAAAAGCAGAGATTAATCCAAGTGCTCTTGAAATTATCTCCTACCAAAAATAGTTCACCACGTACGTCATTTGGAATGGAATACGAAAAAAATGCTGGGCCTGTTTAACCGTATAGAGTAGTAGCCTTTAGATCAGGAGTGGAGAAAAATAAAATTCTGAGGCATAATTCAGAAGGGGCCTAAAATATCAGTGATCAGTGTAAGAGCAAAGAGTGGTTCCACACTTTGGTGTGACCAGATTGAAGCAAGAAAGAATAGGGTCAGAAACAATGTACTTTTGCTGGATGAAATGTAAATGCTGAAATATAGGCCCGTCCTGAATTTAGCCATGTAGCTTTTCTAAATTCTGTTCAGCACTTGAAGCTGGACAGGGAAAGGAACCTACTGAGTCAGACTTGCAGGCTGATTCAGAACTAGATTCATTGTATATCAACTTAGTTTGATTTTAGACCATGTAATCACCGCCTCCTTAAAAATTTTGAAGTGTCCAAGGGGAAAAAATCTGGATTGCATCCAAAATAGTTGTAAAGTAAATCATTGGATCTTCAACATGCTTAAGCAAATGCCTTATTATTGGAAATTTTACAGTTACATATACTTCTAGTTCTGCTAAACTTGTTTTTCTACTTTGTGTCTTCACCTTCATGTTATTTAATGTTTTGTTATATTGACATATCAAAATTGCATTTTATGTCAACAATTTTAGGCTGCAGGTTGCTAATAAAATGGATTTTATATGATTTTTTGTTTAGTAAAGAAAATCAATCATATCAACATCTTTAACTATTTGCTTATGCTAACTGTTAGATGTCAGTTCCTTGCTAACGTATATGAATTTTATTTCATATGATGTTGCGTCAGGGCAACAAGATAAATTTCAACCATATTAAAGAATACGATCAAATGCAAAAATGTGGAGATGCTGTGCCAAATTCTGAGGCAGACATCTCTCTTACTGTTTATCCTCATAGTTACCAGAAGCCGACCCAAACTACTGATACAGTAAGCATGAACAGTGCTCATGCATCAGAATATGAAGATTCTGAGTCAGGTGTACTATTAATCACTTCTACATTTAACTTAATTTAAATATTGCTGGTGCATTATTTCTGGAAAATGTCTTGGATGTCGATCTGATGCCTTACAAAAGGAGATTCTTGACACAGTTTATAATCACCAAGCAAGTTCCAAATTCCATTCCTTCCTAGATGTGCCTGCAGTGGAGAAGATTGATGCCCCATTTGATCTTAGTTCCATGTCCTTTTCAAGTAAACTTGGCCCCTTTTACTGCTTTGTTCCAATGCTTAGCCTTTTAATTCAATCATGGCAAGGGTCAAGGTAATTCTGTGATGCTATTTGTGACTTTTGATAGGTAATTGTCCAGGGAAACAGTTAGATGTTCCTGGAATGGACTTCATCACACCTTCTTGGATTGATAAAGTTGGACGTACAACTGATTCTGCATCAACATATGAGCCCCGGAATCATTGTGACTTATCATTATGGGAGAATACCTTGAGTTCAAGTTCTATAGCCATCCAATCTGTGCCTTTTGAACCTCCATCTTCGTCTGCTATCAATACGGTCCTAATGATTCCAAAACAAACAGATGATTCACCTGGGCATCTTCTTACGAACAACTTTGATACAAGAGAGGAGTCTGCAAATAATCTAGAGGCCCAGGAAGACTGGCTGGTAATAGGTTTATATTCATTGTGCATATAGATAGTTTTGCATTCGTACTTCTGGCTAATATGAATTTTATATTTCTGAAATCAGAAGTTAGTCTTTGATTATACTTTTCTTGGTGGTGGACAATTGGTAAAATCTTTTGGAAGTCAAGGTTTAACAAGTTTGTATTACATGGCATAAAATTGACATTCCTGCAACTGGTTTTGAGTTAGGACCTATGCAATGTATATAAATTTTTATGAATGATCTCATGAACAGTATTATTTCTTTGACATTAATGGACTGCTACTATATAAGCAAGTAACAAGCATGGATAAAAAAATACACTTGGTACGTCTTCCAAGTCATTTATTTTTTCTATTCTTTGTTGTGAATATATTTTAAAAGGTTTGCTCTTTTGTCTGTCAAAGTGGCCCATGGAGCGGAGTTTGCGTTCAAACTCAGTCTATGAGCTCAACCCCAGGTGTGATGAGCAAAAACTTGCTAGTGATGTATCAGTCGGCTCCTTTCAGTCTTCCCGTAAACAAGAAAATGATCACACTATACATAGTGACCGCCAGATGCAGTTTTCAGATGTGCAACATGTAAAACAGCATTCATTGAATGGCCATTCGACAGAAGAAGGCCTGAAGAAGCTTGATAGTTTCAACCGATGGATGAGCAAAGAACTTGGAGATGTAAGTGAGCCAAAGAAGTCAAGTTCTGTGGCTGATTGGGATACAATTGATACTGAAAATGCAGTGGATGATCCCACCATTTCCTCTCAAGCCCATTTGGATGGCTATACGCTAGGTCCTTTCCTCTCTCAGGACCAGTACTTTAGCATTATCGATTTCTCACCTAACTGGGTACATGTAGGATCAGAGACCAAGGTACTTTATTTCTATCTGTTATCCTTCAAAGTCAGATTGTGTAACATGCTTTCTGTGTTTCTTGACTGAGGGCATGATGGATTGATTGGGAGCTCCAAGCTCATACTATTAATCCTCTCTTTAATTAACCTTTTCCATCATCTTTCTACAATATGTGCAGGTTCTGATCACAGGAAGATTCTTGAAGAGTCAAGAAGAAGCCAAAAACTGTAAATGGTCATGTATGTTTGGGGAAATTGAAGTTCCAGCAGAGGTCATTGCTGATGGTGTACTGCGTTGCCATGCTCCTTTTCACAAAGCTGGACGGGTCCCTTTCTACATTACATGCTCAAATAGAGTGGCATGTAGCGAACTGCATGAATTTGAGTATAGAATTGGTTCAACCCTAGGCACAGATGTTACTGATAACTTTTGTGGCAACACTGGCAAAATTCTTATGCGCTTTGAGAGATTATTATGTCTAAGCTCTATCTGCCCTCCAAAGCATTACTCCAGCAACACAGATGAAATTTCCCTGTTAAGCAGTAAAATTAGTTCATTGCTGAAAGAGGATACAGATGAGTGGGACCAAATGTTAAAGATAACTGCAGAAAAGGGATTTTCTGTGGAGGAACTACAAGAAAAGATTTTCCAAAAGCTACTCAAGGAGAAGTTACATGCTTGGCTCTTGCAAAAGGCATTTGAAGGAGGAAAAGGCCCTAGTGTGCTGGATAAGGATGGCCAAGGGGTATTACATTTTGCAGCTGTGCTTGGCTACGATTGGGCCCTTGAACCCACAATTATTGCTGGTGTAAATGTCAATTTCCGTGATGTAAATGGATGGACTGCACTTCACTGGGCTGCATCGTGTGGCAGGTGAATTGAACTTACTTTTTCTTCCCATTTCTTATGCAATCAGGTTTGTCATTTCGTAATCCTTTTGTAGTCCATTGCACAAGACATTATACATTCAAGAAAGCTAGTGAACTTGCAAGTTCAGGAAATAAGAACTTTTTATGAATGTAAACTATATCCAAACGTTGGAATTAGAAACTGGAAAAGTTGCTAAAATATCATGAGATAACAAATCCTACCATAAAGAAGGGTAGAGCTACCTGTTATCTTGATATCCTTGAATCACCATTTTCAACAGGGAATCTGTACCCTTCTGCAGAGAGAAAGCAAAGCTTAATTCATCTGTTTCATTAATTTGCATTTAGATTCATATATTGCCAAATATGTTTAAGCAACTATGTAATATCTCTACTCTGTTTCATGTGTTGTCTGAAATCAATCTGCTTTAGATAGTGATTATTTCCTAGAGAGCTTCATATCAGTTGCCTAATGAAGACTTTTTTAATTGTACAAACTTTTGGTCTTTTGGCTTTGACATCAGAGAGCGCATCATTGCATCCCTTATTCATCTTGGTGCAGCTCCTGGAGCAATAACAGACCCAACTCCAAAATATCCTGAAGGCAGAACGCCTGCTGATCTGGCTTCCATGAATGGGCACAAAGGAATTGCTGCATACCTTGCAGAATCTGCCTTGAGCGCCCATCTTTGTTCTTTGAACTTGGATAAAAAGAATGGTGATACTGCAGATGTCTTGAACGTGAAAGCAGTGAATACACTTTCACATTGCAGTACGATTCCATTCAGCAATGGAGATTCACCATGTAAAGCGTCCCTGGAAGACTCCTTAGCAGCCGTTCGTAATGCTACTCAAGCTGCTGCCCGTATTCATCAAGTCTTCAGGGTACAGTCCTTCCAAAGGAAACAGTTGAAAGAATATGGTGGTGACAAGCTTGGAGTGACAGATGAGCATGCTCTTTCACTTGTTACAATTAAGACAAAGAAAACAGGACACCATGTCGAACCAGTGCATGCTGCTGCGACACGAATTCAGAATAAGTTCCGTAGTTGGAAGGGTAGAAAGGAGTTTTTAATCATCCGGCAACGGATTGTGAAAATTCAGGTGCCTTGCCATCATTACTTCTATCCACAAAATTAAAATGCTGCTCTCTTGTACAGCAATTCATACCTCAGCTTTTCTTCATCAAGTGCTTCATACATCACAATTCTGTTCTTGCATTCTAATCTTTGCTTTCTTCTTGAAAGGCCCTTGTAAGAGGTCACCAGGTCAGGAAAAACTATAAAAAGATAATCTGGTCTGTAGGAATTGTGGAGAAGGTTATCTTGCGTTGGAGAAGAAAACGAATTGGTTTGCGAGGATTTAAATCAGAAACACTTACCTCTGAGGACTCTATTATTAAAAGCGACACGCTTTCAAAGGAGGACGACTATGATTTCCTCAAAGAAGGCAGAAAGCGGTCGGAGGAACGATCAAAAGTAGCCCTTTCGCGTGTGAAATCCATGCTCCAGTATCCGGAGGCAAGAGAACAATACAGCAGGCTGCGAAATGTCATTACTCAGATTCAGGAGGCCAAGGTAACTGTATACTACCTTAGTTTTCTTTCTTTCTCATTGATGCTTGTTACACAGACAAAGAAGTTATGGCTTCCTACTTACTATAAAAGCTTTTGGGTTTGGATTCATTGTCCTTTTCTTTGCAAAACCTTCTAGGGATGTCATCTTATGGTATTCTTAAAGCTAAACAGCTTGCCATCAGGGGATTCCACGGCAAGATTAGTTCTGAATTTTCTTATGTCCCTGCTTATAGTAGAGTATAAGATCAAAGTCAACCATGTGACCTATTTATGTGAACTAATTTGAAAGCTTTCAAGGCCTGGATCCACTACACTGGCATGATTAAGTTGAGATATGCCATTTTCTGTGCTGGGAATGCAATTTGAATAATACCCACTTTGCTGTACTAACTTCAGTTCAAAGTGATTGTTGTATTTATTAGTTTCCTTCATAATGACCTTTCAGGCATTGTTGGGCTTATTAGTTTTCTTCATAACAACCTTTCAGGCTGCATCTGGGGGAGTTTATGACAATGGAATGATGGCAGACTTGGATGACATAATCGACCTCAAGACATTATTGGATGTAGATACTTTCATGTCTACTACTTGATTGAACCTATAGGTGAGAGCCTGAGTGCAGGCTCCTGTACAGTTTACGTTATCTGATGTTGTTTGAGAACTTCAGGGATTGCAACTGCTTCATGCGACTAAATCAAATTGTAGGACGCTTTGAATTCTTGGAAGAATAAGAGTGGATCATAATCTAGGTAGAACCAGAAGACAAGAAGTAGTTGTAATCAATCTTCAGGTTCCTAATACTCTCAGAACTGAATTTTGCAAAAGCAAATACTAATGAATTAAAATTAGATTGCTATTCTCTCTTCTATTCCTGGAGCTTCCAACAGGTAAGTTGAATCTCTGCAAAGTCAATGCCAGTGTACAATGTTACTGCAAAGTCAATGGCAGTATCATTGTATTAAATTAGGATTAAACCAACAAATTCCAATACCTATTTGATGTATCACAAACACCTACAACTCAACTAACTAATCTGATGATAAAACTTAGAGTAATTCCCGTTGCATTGCATGTGCCATGCCAGTTTAAGAATTCTACAGAAAGCAGAGTACAAAACTATCCGGTGAAGTTATCCTGCACCATTTACGCGGCTATTTTTACCTTTTATTCTGAAACGAACCAAAAAGGGCAACTTGTTTCCACCGTCCACTGTACATGGAAACAACCAAGTATACATTTTTCACAACCCATACCTGAAACATGGATATCAGACAGCTCTTCCCACTGGTTGAAGGACACGGGGAAGAGAAACCAACCACAGAAGGCAATGAAAGATGTGTCCAATCTAAATGATTAAAACACCTAATCAACAAAACCACCAGTCGTCTCAACTCTTGTTACTAGCACCAAGGCTCTCATAGAACAAAATATAACCATGATCTGTGTTACTAGAAAACTCCTGTGCTGACCCAAAAAATGTCTGAACTGCAGACTCATCAATCATCTCCACATTTTCGTCATCAAAAAATAACCAGTGATTATGGCTTTTCACCAGGCTGACATAGTGCCCATGATTTGGTCCACTACCAACATGAACAACTACTGCAAATAGTGAGTACTCAATGTCCGCATCGTCCATAGTGTTGCTCAGTTTCAGCTCTAGTGGGAAGACAACTCTGTAAGAGAGTTTCTTATATCGACCCAACTGCTCCATGTACTTGAACCTCTTCAGATGGATCACCAAGATGTGAGGAGGTTTCTTTATCTTCATTCTTTTCTGTGCTTCTTGCAAACTGGATGTAGCAAAAATACCAAACATTTTAATAACTACAAGAGCATGTAAATATAATCATCCAAAAGATTCGACACTAAGATTGCCAAAATCAGTATAAATAATGGAGACTAATAGTTATATAAACACTAAAAGCAAATGGAACTACCATGAAAAGTTGAATATGTCTAATGCCAGGCCAAAAAGAGTTTTGATTGCTCTATTTATGGAAAGAAACCTATGATTAACTTAGATTCGAACCACTACAATTTACTTTGATTAACGAGCACATGGCAGAGCACAGAACTAACAGTAATGGCATAAGTAATAGATCAAACTATTTTATATTACTGCATCAAGACCACTCTCAAGTAATTCCCAAGTCAAATGCTTTTCAATCATTCCCATCTTTGGTCCTTACATAAAAGGACAAGCATTCATGTATCGGGGATGCAGCTTCAACAATGCAATGCTTAACTAGGCTTTACTGTGCAAAACTTACAAAACCCAAGCATAACAAAACCATTGCATACAAGGTGATTATCAATAACACATGTCACCCACAAGAGTGTTGGCAAAAACTACCCACCTGCAGCACTTGTCACAGAAGAATTTATCCTCTGCATTCAAAGTCTCTGTGGAACTAAAATTTTTTAAGCAGCTTGTTATTGAGCTGTTCTGTTCAATATCGAGGCTCAGATCAAAAAAGGTTTCATCTCTGGCAGTCACAGTTTCACACTGCAGACACCTTGTCTCATTGGTAAGTATTCCCTGGTCCAATAGGTGTGAGATTAATGAGAATCAAGAAACACATAATATGGGAGAAATAAAAAATCATCCAGCAGCACATATGTGAGGAAGTCATAGTCTGCTATTGCTTAGACACAATATATAGCTCATCAATAAAGAAGACACAAAATAAAGCACTCACCTGAAAATTTTTGTGTACCCAAGTAACTAATGGCTCTTTTGTAAAACCATTTGCCTGGGCAGTTTTTGGCCCATTTACAGCCTTTTCAGATGGTGATGAAGTTTCTGGGTCACTTTTTGCAGCATTTGCTTCTTTCTCCAATATGTCAACAAGTTCATTCAACAAGAAGTTCAAAAATTCATGAGCATCCTGCATTAAGAAGTATATATATGAATAATATATACAGTATATTGCTCAAGAAGGCTTTTGAAAAGTAGTAATACAGTGGATATTCAACTGACAGCAACTGCTGTATACCTGATGCATATAACTACGGAAAAGCTCATTTTGTTTTTTCAATCTTTGTACAAAACGCTTAGGTGAAATAACACCTGTTTTCTTTTTCTGCGAACTTATCTACAAAAAAGAGAAACAATAGTTATTACAGCACCATAACTCAATAATGAACAATATATGTACTGCAACATATAAAACTTTTATTGCTTCTCCCTTCTGTAATTCAACAATGTAATGTTATACATGACAAATAACCAAAGTTGTTCAACCAATAGTCAGTCAGGTGTAATCGCATGATATTGGAAATATTGTCAATAACTGCATAAGATAAAGATTTAGGAAATGAAAAGGTCAAACAATCCAGATTGACTCATTTCATTTGTTGATCTAAAGCATTTAGAACAATAATGAACATCGCATACAATGATCCAATAACAGAGGAAAACTTTTAATGGACAGTATATAAGATAATACAGTCTTTTGTAATGCAATTAAGACATGATGAAAATTAAGAAACGAGGAAAAAAAAGAAAAAGTTCCTCTGGAAATATTACATTTCATTCACCTAAGAGCGAGTTGCTGAAGAAAATGTTAATAACACCATGTACTGCAAAGCACATCAGATGGGATGACTAGTTCAATTTACAAGTATGACAAAATGAGCGGTTAAGAAAGATTTCTAGTTGGAAAAGATGTTAAAATGAAAGTGCTCCCTCTTAGTGTCTTTTCCTTGTTTAACAATAACCAAACTTAGTCGTCGAGCAATGAATTTTCTAGTATATTTTAGAGTACAATATTCAGACAATCATGTTGCCAAAAAAATAAAAAACCATCTAGTGAAAGAATGTAGACAATCCAATGGGAGAAAATTGAGATCAATTGAAGATATAAACAGCATGAACCCATCATAAATCTTCATAACAAAAGCCCAAAGTAAGATCAATAGACAACACTCTAGAACTCTTACCTGCGTAAATAGATCTGCCAAGCATGTCAAGAGATTCTCTTCAGCATCCGCAATAATTTTGTTAGTTGCATAATAATCTAGTAACTGCTCGCGAAATGGTACACAAAAATAAAGTGCCTACAGTGAACAACAAGTCAAGTCATCAAACAGTCTTGCAGAAAGAGCAGGAAATATTCTCCATATGACCAAAGGAAAACACTTTAGCATTCGCAGAAACCAAAAAAAAAATCCAAATACTGTTTTCTCCTAAACCTAACATGGGAAAGGAAAAAAATTTCAATAGGAAACTCATTCCAGGCAGCAAAATAACACGACTATGCCTTAATTAGGGAAATGAACAATCCCTCAAAATACATGAAAAAGATAGAGAGAAACCAATCCTGAACACAATGATCTCTCATAACACCAAAGTCCAATAGAATTCGATGAACATACCCGACAGATAAAACATAAGTTTAAAAGTTGGAACTTTTAACAGTAAGACCACTCGATAAATGTCCAAATTAGATGCATAATCGAAAATCCAGACTAAACCAAGTTGATAACACATAAAATCAAAGTTAATGACGAAGAATGACAAAACAAAATACACGAAAACAAAATTGGGCAATTAAAGAGATAGATAGATATAGGAGAAGGGAAGAGACAAAAACCTGCAAGACGCTGTTACAATAACAAGTATTGCCAAAGTTCTCGAGGCCAAAGTAACGCTCCCCTTCGGGGAATTGGTCGCCGAGAGCTTTCTCTAGTTTGGAGCCCGTCGCACCCATCACCACATCCAACGATACTGCTTGTTGACCTTCAGATCTCTTCTTCTTCTTCTTCCCTATTCCTATTTTCGTACTCAATTTCAATTCAATCCTCAGCGATTCCCATTTAATGACCACTTTCTCGCTTATCCTGTTCTTCAAATCTATGATTTTTCTTAGGAAATGATGATTGTTTTGAGGAAGAGGGTTTGCGTCTTTTGGTTGAGTTTGTTTCGTTTTTGACTGAACAAAGGAAACAATGAAGGGGAAAATTTATATATTCTACAAATGCTTCTTTCTTTCGTATATTCTAAATAAGTCCCTCGAGTACTTCAAATATTGCAATCTCGTCCAAATAATATTAGGGATTATAATAACTCAATTGATAATTGAATTTGAGTTAATTAAATTTATTTTTTGTTAATTTTAAATTAAAGAATCTAAATTAAATTAAATTATTATGAATGGTCAAAACTATATAAAAATACTCAAACTCAATTAAATTTAATACTTGAACTTAGGCCTATATTAATTTATCATTTTTATTAATACCTTTTTTTAAACGCTTAAATACTTTTCGCTATGTGAGATCAATATATTATACATAAATATTTAAAGACCAACTTAATCCAGCCCGAGATTGACTCGACTCAACCCAACCTTTTCTATTTAATAAAAATTAGAAAACAATGTCATTTTTTAATAGTTGCTGGACCTCGAATAGGGTCGAGTATGGACAGCTCGAACTCATCCTGAGACCTGGTCAACCCAGGCTTGGTATATTAAACCCGACTAGGCCCGATTGCCATCTCTATTAATATGGTTTGATAGAAGTTGTGAAATTTTTAATTTCAATAACACTTAAACCAATATACATATATACTAGAAAAAAATTCTTTTTCAATTTATTACTTGTTTTTTCGAGTTGTTTAAAGTTGGGGTCAAAAATTGAAAATTAAATATAAATTGTTAGAAAGCAAAAATTCTTTTTTTGTCCTTTCTTTTTCATTCGATCTTCATAAAGATGAAGAAATTTTAGCTTCGATCTGTGTCAAGGTTTTATACGTGTGTATATATATAGAAAATAAGAGTAATTTTATTTATTTTAAGTTTAGAGATTAACATTGTAAGGTCCCAAATTATACCCTAATTGGAATGTTTCATCGAATATGTCTTGCATATGTCTTAAATTATGATTTAAAGAATCATACTTAAAAAATTGGAATTTATTGTCTTTATTAGAGACTTAAGGTATTAATGTTGGGCCTAGGTCTCGGAATATATTTCATGGATACATTACATAAGATTTGGGTGATGATTAATTGAAAAAAAGGCTTGAAAGTTCTTAAAAATCCAAGCTTGAAGTGAATTTTTCACATGATCAATTGTGACATCTAGAGTGACATCTAATGTTTGTTTGCAAACTAATGTAATACTCCAACTTGTAAGTGCCATATCTTTTGCTTCTGATGTCTAAAAATTACAAACTTTATACCGTTAGAAAGATAAGAGGATAAGCTACAACTTTCATGAGACAACTTTGTCAAATTCGGCCTAAATCAATACAGTTTATGGTTTATATGTGGTTAATTGCTTGGTGACATCTAAGTGTGACACTTAAACTTGTGTCATATCTTTTGATTCCGATGTCCAAAAATTACAAACTTTATACCATTGGAAAGCTAAGAGGATAAGATACAACTTTCATGAAGACAACTTAATCAAATTTTGCCTAAATCAATACAGTTTATTGATGGATAATACGGGGACTAATTCTTGGTGACAAATGGCAGCTCCTGATTGAGACAAGTGTAGAACATGCAAGAAGACACATGTTGTTACCATTTGGTGGCACCTAGCATTGGAGAGAAGACAAGTTTTCTACTGGTGTGTGCTGTTTTGCTTAGTTCTTCTTCAACTTATTCTCACACCACCAAACTCCCTCTCTCACTCACACCTCCTGGATTTTCTGCTTGCATTTTTTAGTCATTTTCTTCATTTGAGGAAATTGCATGCTATTGCATTAAGGAAGCTAGATCCTGCCATTGTTCTATGTTGCTGTCCTCTTGGTCTTTTTAATATTGGAGTTGTAATTTCTACTTTAAAGGCTAGAGTCATTTGCTCATTGAAGGAGGAATTGTGTTAAAGAAGGTATGAGAATACTAATCTTGATTGCATGTTATCCTATGAAGTATTTAATTCTTAATTGATAGAATGTGTATTGATTTATTGATGCGTTGAGTTCTGGACATGAAATAAATGTGTAATTGAGACATGAATAAGGTACAATTATGGTAAAAAGGGTAAATGTTAGAGTAGGAGTTGTAACATCCCACTACCATAGGGCAGGTACCTAAGCTTTTAGGCACATAACCTACAATAATGGTATGTTAAAGCGATGGTAGAACTAACTTACACATAGCTTTAACCAGTATACTCGAAAGGCATTATCGTTCAAACATTTATTTCATTCACTGATAAACAAAACGTTCACTTCA